>VZTL01036076.1:0-14695 GCA_013400535.1 Scopus umbretta
CACCCCACTGCTTCTCCTTCCTTATCTATCCCTTATGAAGAGCTTACAGCCATCCATTACAGCACTCCAGTCATGAGAGTCATCCTACCATGTTTCTGCGGTGGCAGCTAAGTCATAGCTATCCTGCTGTACAATGGCTTCCAGCTTCTCCTGTTTGATGCACATGTTGTGTGCATTGGTGTAGATGCACTTGAGCTGGGCTATTGATTTCACCCCCAGCATTGGCATGCCACACTGAAGCTCCTCTCTAGCAAGCCTGGTTATATTCCCTTGCCCCTTCAAACCTAGTTTGAAGACCTCTCAATGAGCCCTGCCAATGAGCAAGAATACTTTTCCTATTACTTCTATTGAAAAAAAGATCAAACTTTTAAAGAGCTTTTTAAGGAAGCAACCATCATGGCAAACACCACACTGCCACAGGGGCATTATATACATTAGATAAGGTGATGCAGATATTATGAGTCTCACACAGGTGCCACAGTCACACTGATCTACTGTTGAGTACAGTGTGAGGAAAAGCTAAGTGGGGTCCAAGTTCAGACAGTATCTTTCACTTAAGCCAATTGTCATAATGCAAATCTGCCACAAAGTCTGTTTAATATACATGGTAAGGATGCTACTAGTCTGTTAGAAACATGGCAACAGGAGACTTCAGTTTTTTAACAAAGCATCAGCAAACCCCGCAACATACAGAAAGCACGTATTAGATCCTTTAGGGGAAAAAATGCTGTCCTGCAATCCATAGCAGCTGCCTTGCTCTAATGTGCAGAGGTGTTATTACATTCATCACTGGCTCCATTTCTTTCCCTGTTGTTGGCAGCAACTACATCTGCCTTAGCAACTCATGATATTATTAGATAAACTATGAACACCCTCAGAGGCTATAGGCTCTCAGGGCATCAATATATCTGTCACATTTCAAAATCATCAATTACATGTACAAAACTGACTCTTCTCAGCATCACAGCGGGGACCTTGACAGCAGCTGCTCAGTGTTGGCAGCACAGTCCCCACTGCACAGGTCACCCCAGGTCACCTTCCCAGCACGGCAGGGCAGCTCACCCACCTTTCCCAGCCACAAGCGCTGCTCCTGCAAGGGCCCTCCCTAATTCCAGCTCCCCTGTAACGCTAGTGAAAGGGAGATGTTGACTGGGGTCTCATATTTGCTCTGAGGGGAAAAATATAAAGGAGCATCTGATGCTATACAGGTGCAGACAGTCAGGGCTGTAGGCAGGACTGGGGCCCACCACAGCTCAGAAGCTGCTGAGTGTGGGGATAGGTACCCTCAGCACCAAGCTCCATACCTCTCTCTCACAAGCAGCAGCCTCAAAACAACAGCCCCATACCTCAGATATGTAAATGCCTAAGGACATTTGCCATAGCGCCTCCAGCACCAGAAGAAACTAAAGCGGCAGTTTGCAGCCCACCACTGGGACTCTGCTCAGGGCAGTGCGCTACATGCAGCGAGGGTTCTCATCCTGCCCTGTCTCTCTGCCGCTGCAGGCTCCCTGCAGCTCTCTGCAGCTTTGCAGCCTCCCAGATCCATACCCGGGCCCCAGCTCCTGGGGAAGACAATGCTCAGCCTCCTGGGCCTCAGGATAGAGGAGTCAGGAGCTCTTGGCAAGCTGAGACTCATACTCGTGGTGATGACTGTGCTGAACAAACCACTGCTATGGTCGGACTGTGACAGCAGAGCTTCCTTTCTTTGGAGAGTCTGCCATTGCAGAAAGTGTTTTGTGAGAAGTACGTTGTCTGCAAAGGCTGACTTATCTGCTTGTTGTCAAAAGACTGTTGGGGTCTCTCTGGAGGCAGATACATGATGATAGTGGCAAACAGCACATATACTCCCCCTTTAGGCAGTTTGCTTACCAGTGAAGATCATTACAGCATTTACCACTCTTAATAAGCCCAGCAAATGACATCAGTTAAAAAGTTTAGTTTTTCAAAGAGGTGGTGGGAACCTAAATGATTTTTGTAAACATCTATCATGCAGTTGGTAAAGGAAAGGAGTGTGCAGTGTTTTCCAAACCTGGAAGAGGCTCCGAGTACCTATACACTTAATAAGAAAATCTTTGTCTTCTTGTCAGTCAAACTGACTCCATAATGATTATTGGATACTACAGTGAGAACATTACAGGAGAATAGAATAGAACTTTAATGACTCAATTGGTTTTTGTATATGTGTATAATAACATTCTCTCAAAACCTGCTCTGACTCCTCACACATGACTAGTAGGAGCAGTGTTGCTGAAGATGTTATGACCTTTATTACTGAATATGATTATATTAAATAAGCAATAAGGACAAAAAAATGCATGTAGCAAAGCAAATGGAGGCCTGGCGTTACCCCACTGATTCCTTCATATTCATAGTAAAACATGAATTTGCACTTGTATGCAAACACTGGTAATGAAGTGAAAGCTTCAGTGATTCTCCATTGTAAAGAGGCTATCATGGACAAGATGAGATTCTTGAAATGGCTGCACTATTATGATGGCTGCAGAACTGAAATTTGGTTCTATATGGTTTTGTCTTTTGTCATTGGACCTCATTCTGTTCTCAGCCACACTGGTAAAAAACTGCATTATTGAAGCTATTTCAGCATAAAAGCAGCATAAATTAAAAGAATGAGGCCTCTTGCTTGCAAAAAGTACATATTCTCAATAGGTACTGGAGGTAAGGAAAACAATGTACATAAAAAGATAAATTTGAAAGTCAGCTACCTTTTTGAAAATTATAGGCTACCTTCAAAATAAAATGTTGAAAATATTGTTCTGTTTCCTGATCTACACTAAGACCATAAGATAATTCAGCTTTCTATGACAATCAGAACACAGAGCCCACTTATAAAAATTATCTTACTATCTGACAGCTTTTGCATAGCAAGACATTTATATTGTTGAAATAGACACAGCAGGCACACATTAATTAGTCTGTTGATAGTTATTAATACTGATAGACTGGTTGCTGAGCTAGATTAGGACATATTCTTATCAGCAGGAACTACTCTAAAAAACATCATAAGTATAAAATATAAAATGTAAACTAGCATCTGATTTAATCCTGGATGAGATGCTTGAAATTATTGAAATCTCTGTTTATCAGGGTGAACGTTGTGCAATGTCCTTCAAATTTTTTCCTTGTGCTAATCTATAGTCCTGGAACAAAACCATACCCATTCTAGTAAAAGGTTGTTGTTTTAATTAATTAATTAGTCATTTTTTAAATGGGATCTTAATGGAATTAACTTTTTGACATTCAAGGAATCCCACAGAAGATGAATTGGATTTTATAGTCTCTTCATTTACCTTCCATTGTTAGGCATATTCTTCTCTGGTTTTGTCCTGTAAATTAGTTCATGGGCTTTGCAGAATCCTCTTCCAACAGCTGCAGTAGTATAGATGAAGTAAACTTTTTCTTAGACAAAGGTTGTCATGAAATTGTGGTCTGTGTCAGCAAAATATTCCCCTTGGATGGACATGTTGTCTTAACTGCATTCCCTCACGGCATTGTGGGTTTTATAATTTCACTTAGGTAGTAACAAGAAGTGCAGAGATTTCACAGGACTAATAGCATATTATGTCTTGGCTTCTACAGCCAGAGATACAGAATATGCTGAAGGCAACCAACCAGACTTCACTGAATTATTTCATATGAGCATATTTTCAAATACAGAAGCTGATGGAAACCGCTCAAAATCTCCTCAGATTTGGCCTTTTGGACTTACGTGGTTAACTGTGCCCCAGACTGAAACATTGTATGAGCATACTGAAGATTACAGTCACTGGAAAATAAATCTAAGTAACATGGTACTGAAATTATCTGACCTGGATAGAACCGTGTTCCTAATTTTTGGAGGCAAATATTTCTATAAAATCTACCAAGTGAATAGTGGTATGTAAATACAACCTTCCTCAATCTCTTGGACTAAAGTCAACTTTAAATGTTACAATGTCTTTAGAAAAAGGAATGTTATAACCACATTTACATTCCTTATTAACTTCCTTGAGATGGTACCCCACCAGGGAGTGTGTTATCATTCAAAACCTCACTGTTTTCAATGTCTGCTTACAAACATGTCCTGGTTTCAGCTGGGATAGAGGTCATTTTCTTCCTAGTAGCTGCTATAGTGCTGTGTTTTGAACTTAGTATGAGAACAATGCTGATAACATGATGATGTTTTAGTTGTTGCTCGGTAGTGTTTTCAAGGACTTTTCAGTTTCCCATGATCTGTCAGGTGCACAAGAAGCTGGGAGGGAATGCAGGCAGGACAGCTGACCCAAACTGGCCAAAGGGCTATTCCATACCATATGACATCGTGTTCAGTATATAAACTGGGGGACTTGGCCAGGGGGCAATGATCACTGCTCAGGAACTGTCTGGGTATCAGGTGGTGGGTGGTGAGCAATTGCACTGTACATCACTTGTTTTGTATATTGTTGTTGTTGTTGTTGTTGTTGTTATTGTTGTTGTTATTAATTATTATTATTTCCCCTTTGTTTTCTGTCCTATTAAACTGTCTTTATCTCAACCCACAAATTTTACTTTTTTATCCAATTCTCTACCCCATCCCACTGGGGAAGGGGAGAGTGAGTGCGCATCTGTGTGGTGTTTAGCTGCCTGCCAGGTTGAACCAAAACAAAACACCATGAAGGAGTGCTGGTATGATCGTGCATTCAAGAAGGTGCATGACTGTAATACACAGAGATAAAAACCTCTTCCTCGTCTCAACAAGTTTTACAAATGTCTGAAGATGTTACTGTATTGAATTATTTTATGTTTGACAAGATATATTTTGCTAGATGGTTTGGTTAATTTGGTTAATGATGATCTGGAGTGTTCTCTGCTCTGCTGCAAAGCATCGTAGAGTACATTACTCTTTTGCACTTACTGTAATGACTTCCTTGCTGGCCTCAGCTCTTCTTTGTATGCTACCTAGACTCACTGACAAAGTCTACACAACTAAATAAAAGAGGGCTGGGAGCTGATTGAGCTCTCACCCTGTGAACATGTGGGACTAACTGTCTTGCATTGGCAATGCTTAGTATTTTAAGACTCCCCTGTAGAGGAGTAAATGCGTCTTGGACAAAGAAAGTTGGTGTGAGAAAAATCTGAGCTGGGGAGTGAGCTAACAAATACACAGAGTTGTCAGGGTAGTCCTCTTTCATTTGTCAGTCTAGACTTACAACCCGATGATATTCATAGTACTGCGTAGGGCATTATGCTACTTTGTTACTGATCTCAGTATAGTGCAGTGTGCAATCTGTCTAAGGTTGTAATGGTACCTAATCTGTGTGCTACATATGTCTTAATTTTCAGGATCTCCTATGCTGGGTATGGGTGAATTTTAGAGTAACTCATGCAGCCATACTAAAACATGTCAAGTCTGTATCAAAACACAGCCAGGAAGTGTTACAGAGAATGAAGGAGACATCTGTATTATTTTTCAATGGTTCTTTTACCTGTCTCAGTTTATGTGCTTGATACTTTTTCGTTTGAGTGCATGAATTTAAATCTGGAGCATCTGTTAGGAGGAGCATTCACTTTAGCCAAATAGAAGTTATTGAACTCACTACAAGGATAAATGGGTGAAATTAAAGGGCCTCTGATATATATAAGATCAGAATAGCTCTTCTAATGGTCCCTTCTGGGCTTACACTTTATGAATCTATGTTTCATTTCCTGCTTGCTCAGTGATAGAGATAAGATACCTCCAGGGGAGATACCAAGAGTTCTTCAGAGAACAACGGGTAGGCTATTAATCTGAAAGTGCCTACCTGCCTGGTTCAGGCTAAGGTTAACAAGCTTATTGTCCCACTTTTACTGCTTGAGATCAAAGGACATATCTCTGTTTAAAAATTTTCATAGAGAGGAGAAGTGGAGAGCAAAGAAATGTGGGAGAAGGCAATGTGGGAAGACAGCGAGGCAGTAACTGTAGGAGATCCTGTCCATCTCAGTCAAAAGAGCATAGGTGCCTAAACTAAACAAAACGGAATAAAAGCTAGAAAATAAGAAATAAGATAAGGTGTGAGTAAACCTGAGTGTTAGTTTAACTGTGTTTCCCACTTAGTTAAACTTGCAGAAAGAAGTACTAAACTGTGCTTTAGAAGGTTGTTTTAGATCACTGTTAGCAGCTGCTGCTGGCAGCTTTGAAAGGATAATGGCCTCCAGAGACTAAGCCCACTTGGATCAGCCAGAAACCAGAAGCCAGCACTAGTAAAAAGAGAGTTTGAAACACAGCCAGGACAAGAGTGGTTGAACTGCAGGTTTTCATTGAGGACCTATAGAGCCAGTGTGACCCAAGGCTTGTTAACCTGTGGTTGGGACCCTCAAAGGCTCATCCTCTCTTCCTGATTTGTCTTTGCTTCTTATGTGTTTGTGCCTCTCCCCAAGGAAGAACTGCACAAGTCCTGTGCTATCTTCTTCAACATCATCAGTGACCAGTCCTGCTCTTAGTTTGGTAAAGTGTTTCACCATTTCTTTGTTCATTATTTTACTTGGAGCCATTCTACACCCCCTCCCTCTTTTCTTGTTGCTTAGGAGAGAGCAATGAGATGTAGCCTCAAAAGTACAGCCTCAGCAGCCTCCACATGCTCACAGCAGATCCCTTCCTCATGGTATACATGAGCCCTGCTCTCTTAAAAGAGTGCAAGGTAGGAAATAGCTGTACTTTTTAAGCAATAAGACTTTTTATAGTGTTTGCAGGGACGCCTGCCAAGCTGGGTTATACTGATATGTCAGCAGCTCTGCTATGATAGTAGGCTGTGGATATTTCAGTTCAAAGGTCAAAATATCCTGCCAAAAAATGAGAGATAAACTTATATTATGTGTGGAGTGTATTTGAACTATCTATCTGTAAAAGAGAATGGAGGCAGAGAGGACACTAGGTAATTACTGCCAAATTATATGAACTTTGATTTAACCCTGGCAGCACAGTGCAAGAGGCAGGGACAGCCTGGAGGAAGTAACGAGGATGACTTGGGCAGCTCCTTGCTTATGTCCGGCTTTGTGCTGTTGCTCCACAGCCCCATTCTTGGGGTTCCAGTTATGTCCCTGCAGAAGGCTGATGCTAATCAACCGCATAAGTGACAACACTAAAAAAAGCATAGCAGTCACTTATTCTGTGTCATACCCTAGATTAAGTGCTCCCCTGCTGTTGCCTAGGAAATACTGATGGCCTCAAGTGTGGCAGTGGGAAGTTTAGAAACACCATCACAGGGACCAATATTAGATCTATCGAACCTTCCAGACCCAAAGAAGTATCAAGTTTTGATAATTTTTGCCAGTGCACTGAGCATTTCCACAGATGATTCATTTGTATGAGTAGTGTGAGCCAAAATTAAGTTCAAATTCTGCATTTATACCAATAAAGACTGTAGGAGGTTGTGGATTTTTAGGATCCTGCCCAAATGATGTCTTATGTAGTTTGAAAAGGATGAATTTATAGTCTTTCAAGTAGCTCTTATCTCTCTTAGCTACGACCTATCCCTAAAACATCAGTGTCTTCTGGAGTGTTCAGCACTCCACTGGCTTCTTCAAGTCCAAACATCAGCAGTTACATTCAGCCAGAGAGGGAAAAGAGACAGAACCGTGTTACTTGTATAATCAGTTGTCAAAGACATTGAATAGTGTGTTATACACCACTCAATAAACCCACAATCCCACATATGTGTACACTGATAAAATGGGATTAATTTTGGATAATTACAGTATGGAAGGAAATTTTCATGAGATTGCAAATAAATAATTAGGAAAAGGTTTATTTAAGCCATTAAACTATTCGCTTCAAATTGTCAGCTCAGTTCTAAATGTCGGTATCTTCCAAGCCACCAAGTGACTAAGAAAACAGTGCTGCTGGTGCAGGATTAGTCACTATGTTGGGATGTGTTTCTGTACATGCCTTATGGATAGACTTCTGTGGGCTGAGATAAACTGCATGCTGCTGACACATTCAGCATGAATATGTGTGAAGTGAGTGAATATATTTGGGTCTTCTTGTGTCTTTACCCAAAGGGTTTACGACTAATCTCTGAAACTGGTTTTGTCATGGTGTAATGCCATTATCTACATTGGAATGGCTTAATGTGTGAGCCTTAATTTACTTATGCCTGTTTTGGCCCATAGCCAATGGCTTTCAGATAATAGGACACCTGGATGTGGAAGGCTGTTTCTGTGGACTTAGCTCTGGAGTTCACAATCTCAGCCATGTCTTTGCCTTTACCTGGGGAACCTGATCTTGCATTACCTGATGACTCCCAAGAATTAATGCAAGAACTGTCTTTCCGTGTGAAAGGAGTATGACACAAGACTGGCCAGGTTATCCTTTTTGACAGTAAAATCTGTCATGGTTATTTTGTCAGTTTTCCTATGACTCATTCTTTCAGGGCACAGCATGTCCCTATTTATGATGGCAAAGATGGTCCACTCTGCCTCCAAAATCTCCAGCACCTGTACCCCAGCAAAAGCTCTCTACCTTGACTCTTGTGCTGGAATTATGTAGTGTGGCAATCTTCCAGACAAATGTTTTCACTGCCAAATATGCCCACTCTCCTCTCAAACGCAGCCTTGTTCCTGCATTGTTGCTTTTGTGCAATGGCTCAGTATATCTTTCCAACAGGAGCTAGAGTTCAGAACGGTATCTCTCAAATAGAGGTAACTTTGAATGTCTGTTGCACCTTTCTTCTTTGGACATCAAAGCACTTAATAGTCCCTACAGAGCTCAGCTCACCCATAATTGCAATGCAGGCTTACTCTGAACTCTAAGCCTATAAAAATAGTTCCATATTTTCTCAATGATTCCCAACACAAATGTGATAGATGAGAGTATCAGCTTTGTTTTCCCCAAATGCCACCCTTGCAAATTCAGTCTGGGGTCCCACAGTGAATTTTACTCCACTTTGTGCAGCAGAAAGAGTAGCACAGGTCCTTTAGGACAGTGCTAGGACTGAGTGATCCTGCCTGATTTACTGGCTTCACCTAGAGTGTCAGGGACTCTTCTTTTGTTTTTGCAGCACTGATGGGTCCCTAGAAGAGCAGCATGTGACCTGCACTGGCACTTCATAAGAAAGAATGGAGTCCAGCTTACATTCATTTATCTGCATTGCCTCAGAGGAGTGTTGCGTCTCTTGCAACAGACCACCTTCGGCTGAGGTAGCCCGGAGGTCCACACACCCCGCCTCCGGGCCAATGAGCACTGACACCAATATGAGGATGCTGCAAATGGCGTTTATTAATAGGTTGCATAGCAATATATACTCAGCTGTCTTTCGTTACCGCCCATAAGCTATACATCACGAGGGGTAGGAATATACATGTTAAAGGGGGAGGCCCCTGCTCTTTCCGTTACATCATGTGATCTTCCGACCGTTATCCACTACAGAGGAGTTAACACCAGAAACACGTTTTTCGCTCTAACACAAGCAGATATAATTATGAAGACATATAAGAAACTGATATGTTAAGTAAGAGTGGACTGGTATTATTTTCAGGTTGAGTAATCCACTAGCTGATTTACTCAAAGTCACATGCAACCTGCAAAAGAGAATCCCAAATTTTCAGAATCTCAGCATGGTATTTTTATCACGTGAATCCTCCACTAGGTTAATAAGAGACTAGAGCTGCTGTTCTTGTGTTGTTATTGGTTATCAACAAAACTGTCTTGACATCTCAATTACATCTGAAATGCCAGAGTAATACTGAGATGAAAAAAATCAGTTTGATATAGGGCTGAAGACTAGATTGATGTTATCATCCTAATATTTTGGAAAAGAAAGGATAACTTGAAAAAATTAATTTCTCCTAAATTATCACATTCTGTAGTTTTATATCTACAAAGAATAATATTTACTTTTTTCTGCTCCTGAAACATGATGTAGGTATGTTTTTTTCTTACAGTCTTCACTGTTTCGGTTCATGTGGTGGGTTGACCCTGGCTGGATGCCATGTGCCCACAAAAGCTACTCCATCACTCCCCTCCTCAACTGAACAGGGGAGAGAAAACATAACAAAAAGCTCATGAGTCGAGATAAGGACAGGGAGAGATCACTCACCAAAACAGACTCAACTTGGGGAGATAAGTTCAATTTATTATGAGTCAAATCAGAGTAGGATAATGAGAAAATAAAACCAAAATCTTAAAACCCCTCCCCCCCCCCCCTCCCTTCTTCCTGGGCTGAACCTAACTCCTGATTTTCTCTACCTCCTCCTCCACATCAATGCAGGAAGATGGAGAATGGGGGCTGCAGTCAGTTCATTACATGTCGTCTCTGCCACTCCTTCCTCCTCAGGGGGAGAACTCCTCACACTCTGCTCCTGCCTCAGCGTGGGGTCCCTCCCATGGGAGACAGTCCTCCATGAACTTCTCCAACACGAGTCCTTCCCACAGGTTACAGTTCTTCATGAACTGCTCTGGTGTATGTCCCTTCCACAGGGTGCAGTCCTTCAGGAACAGACTGTTCCTGTGATAGTGCAGTTTTTATTTTCCCCTGTCTTATATATGTTACCACAGAGGTGCTACCAGGTCGTTGATGGGCTCAGCCTTGTCCAGCGTTGGGTCCATCCTGGAGCTGGTTGGCATTGGCTTTGTTGGACATAGGAGAAGCTCCTAGCAGCTTCTCACAGAAGCCACTCCTGTAGCCCCCCTGCTCCCAAAACCTTGACACGCAAAACCAATACAGTGCATTAAGAGTAAATTTCATTAGGAAATCTAATGTCTAATGTTTATTGATTAAATGGATTTAATATGAAAATCCCAACACATGGTTCCTCAAGTGCTTTCCAAAATTACCTTGATGGAAACCCTCTATTGTTACATCCATCACAAGGCAGTTAAATGTGGAGTAAGAATTGGATGCATTGATCTCTGGGACTAAGCCACATAATTGAGCTGAAGGGACTTCATATTATTTGTGCTGCTGTTGATAATTTAGCCTAAAGTTCTGAGTGAAACTGATGATCTTTACACAGTCCTGTAGGACTTCAGTCTATCATTATGCCATTACAAAGTACCATGTTCTGTCTCTGTGGAGTCCAAAATGCCTGTTCTTCAGATAAGAGTTAAATCACAGTACATCAGAATACAATGCAATGTTGTCACAAGTGTTATTTCAAAGTCCTGAGGGTGTTGTAACTCAGGTTTCTTTTTCTCTGGACCTGCTAATGTTTTTCAGGCACAAAATAACTATTCTTTCCACAATCCTTTCATTTGGATACCATCAGCTTACCTCCAAGCTATTGACAGTGAACTCTAGCATTCCTTCTGGGAGGAAAAATAGAGGCTACTCATATCAAAGGCAGTGCACAGCATCAACTCAGGCATTGGGTATTTTATAATGTAGGTTTGCAAGTTTGCAAATGAAAATCTGGAGGTTTTGGAATGGAGAACAATCTATGGAAACTTTCTTTTGTAACGTGCAAACTAAAATACATGTGCACACACATATAGTTTTGGTTCTAAGAAAACTTTTTGTTTTCAACTTTGTGAACTATCCCTACACCTTTATGTCACAGAGAGACTGCATCAAGGCAGTCTAACTCAGGTACACACTAGTAGTATATCTTCCAGGCTGATAAATGTGAGTAAATATAGGGCTACTGCACTTACAAGATTAAAGATTTATCTTTATTTTTGCTATTGTTCTTGCAAATTAAGATCAAAGAAATACAGCTACCACAAGGGCAACTAAAGAGATAAAAGTTAGTTGTTAGCTAATGTGCTTATTATTTGTCCTGTGCAATGTGCCTTGATCTACCCACCATTTCTCTAGTCCTGCCCTAGGTACCGTTCTCCAACACATTTCTGTTATTGTCAGATTATTTTGAATTTTTACTTGGTATGAAAAGCCATTCTTGACTACATGTAGTCTACCTTTTCAAGTAGATCACAATTGGCCTGAACAGTGAAGAAACAAGCAGGAAAGAAGAAGCAGGCAGGTTGAAAATGCTGAAGGGGAAGAGAAAGGTCCTGAGAGAATATATTTAAAACAGTCTGTTAACCCAGATATTGCTTCCCTCAGACTCTCTAGTGGCTGGCTCACACAGAATTTTGATTTTCTATCATAGAAGATCAACTGACAAGAACTTCTCAATAGAAAATGAAAGTTTTACATTTGCAAGCTGCTGGAGAATTGCACAATTAAAAATAACAGAGTCTAGGTGAGAAAATGCTAAAAAATATCACTGAATGGGCTTAGAATTTTTGTGAAAAAGAAACAATCTCAGCCTAT
The DNA here is from genome assembly GCA_013400535.1 of Scopus umbretta. NCBI lineage: Eukaryota > Metazoa > Chordata > Aves > Pelecaniformes > Scopidae > Scopus > Scopus umbretta. Next base: position 12,225 of record VZTL01036076.1, read on the forward strand.
CAGAAAATGCTTCTATCTACTGCCCTAAATCCTTGAGTGTTTGGCACATGTTTTTCTCTACTAGTTTTCCTGCCTTTCTGCAGTTTTTTGTAGCATATTTTCCTCCTTCCACATCAGTAAATTATGTTCAAAATGACAATCTTACCATGCCCAAAAACAAAACAGCGTTTCACTGAAAGAGCCAGCTGTAATATAGGAAAGATTAATTGCATGAGCACTGGGTTTAGAGGTGATGTGGGCATATCATTCATGTCAGCAGTAAGGCAGATTTAGAGCTCCAAAGAGGAGTATGAGGTGCTTGCTTTGGATAAAGAGTTGCTCTCAATCTCCTTTATTAAATCAATAGCAGTAGAAGAGGACATCAAAAGATGGTCCTGAGTTCCTGCTTGCAACCCTCACAAGGGCCACATCTGTTCTGTTCAGTGCATCCACTTCAGCAAGTGGTTCATCACTCTATGGTCAAGTGGTGGAGAGAGTAGAGGGGGCATTTACAGCATTCAGAGCTAGCCTGAGCTAGAGCAGGCTGGCCACGTTGATGTTGCATAGCAGTAGATCTTCAGGTAAGAGTTACATCAAAGTACATCGGAATGCAATATTGTCATGAGTGTCATAGCAACTGGTCCGGGATCTACCATGTAATTATTACTGCATGTGTTTTTTTCTCAGCTCTAAGTTCAGAAATAATGTAAGTGCCACGTTGCAGCCCATGAATAAGAAACTGAGGCTTTTGTTGCCTGCACTGAGATGCAAACACGTGGGTGTTTGTGAGAATGAAGAGCCTTCTAGGATCCCTAGGACTGTGCAGGATGGAGGGAGCCAGATCTTGTACAGGCTCATCAATATGGCTTTTGGAACTGGTCCTTGCACTGAAGTACTTCCCTACTTGTACCTGAGCATTGGTCCTGAGAGAGCTGATGGGGGTGGTCCAAAAAAAACTGGGAAGCCAAATAACTATTTTCAGGTGTGAACAATTTGCCTGGTCCCCTCATTATTTATCAGAGTAGCTGTATCGACATGACCCCTTTGTAGAACTGTACTAGGGTGCCTCATTACGTTGGCATACATCTCCCATGAAGCAAAATGATTTAAGAAAGCAGTGATAAGGATTAGGGTTTGGCCTATTCCCTCCCTTGCTTTGATGTAAAAATGTGAAATAATTTGCTCCTTTCCAACATTGGCATAGATGGAACCCTTGTACAAACTGGCTGCCCCTCCAGAGGCAATGCAGATCTGTGCCATCTCAGGCTGACACAAACAGAGGGGAAGGCAGCAATAGTTTGATAACTTTATTGGGAAATCTCCTGTAGAACCGGACATATCATGAATAAAAAAAGAGCACAGTGACTCATATTTCTGTTTCTTCATCCAAAAAGCTCTTGAATGCCAGCTAACTGATGTGATTAAAATAGTCAGTGATGATACAGGACGTCTTATTCTTCAAAAAGTAGATAAGACAAACAAGTGCCTATAGATACAGCTAATGAAGAAGAAGGAATAATCAGCAGCTGAGGAAGCAGAAGGAAGGGGAGGATGAAGTTACGACAACGTTTTCAGTTAATTGCACAGATCATGGCTTGCTGTGTTGTTAAGGAGAGACTCTCAGGTCCAAGTGAGGATGAGAATTATGACATGTAAAACATTCACTATGGTCCACAGTTATGCACATCAGCCTTTCTTATGCAGTCCTCTTAACAATACTAAGATAAACATTACATTTGTTTACATGGTCTCTGTTCAGAGGATCATGAAAATTAGTTTCCTAATCTTTCATATGAAAGAAACAGAATGCAAGAAAAAATAATTCTTGTCTTTAAAGTGGAATTCCAGAACTGTATAGCAAGATATTATTGGTTACTCCAGAAAGCTTTTACCAAAGTCATGTCATCCTTAAAGCAGCAGTTCACAACATCTCTTGGTACCTACATGTAGTCACCAAGGACTTTATGAGCAGCTGCCACATTAAAACTTATTCTTGTTGTTACACAGTTGTATTTTGACTGTGACTGTCAAAACTGTCACCACTGGGAATTTGGCAACCACAGCAGAAATGTGTTTGAGAACTATGAGGATATGTCTAAATGAGTACATGCAGAGAGATTTGATTTCACTTTGCCTGTGCTCAGAGCTGGTCCTGAAATACTGTGCCTGAGCGAATACACCCTGCTGAAAAGGCAAGTTATGGTTTTGTAAGCTGGACCTGGGAGCATGCAAATATGCTGAGTGGTGAGAGTGGTCCATCCCTGTACAAACTGTGCTGCAGCCGTGTGCTCTCCCATGCACATGTGCCCTCGAGTGCTGAACCTGGAATTCCTCCGCACTGGGAAACTGAGGTGACGGCTTCTGTATATGGTGAATCCTCCCTTTATTTCTCAGGTGGGTTTTGGTATTGCCCTATGGATTGCCAGAATTTTAAAACCTTCCCCTTATTTTTCCCCTTTTTCAGTATATTTCAGGTATTTGTCTCCAAGACA
>VZTL01036077.1:0-10437 GCA_013400535.1 Scopus umbretta
CTCAACCATTCCGTGATTCTGTGAACAAAGTTCCAGTATTCAATGATAGTGAAAATATGGGTATGTTACAATTATAGACAGGCAGTTGCTTTTCATACACAGATACTGTCTGTCGCATTAGTTTCTTTCCACAGTGCTCTAACAAAGCAAAAGAATATTAATAAGATGCATATTATTATCTGTGTGTAGATTGGGGGGGGTTGTATGTTTTGGATGTTAATGTTCTGTGGAGTGAATGGAGAAAAGTATTAGCAGACCACCAGTGGGGTCTCCTTCTTAAGTAATGTCTAGATGGCTCCCTTATCTTTCCCTCCAGCATCAAAAGTCTGAACTTTGTTTTTTGTATTCCCAGCAACTTTCCAGGCTTTTGCTGTAGTAAAACACATTTTCCAGCAATGAGTTTACAGGTGAAAATTATGGAAATAAGCTTTTCTTGTTCACACTGATTTTTGTGTAATATTGTAATTTAATTTCCTCATTCCTCATTGCTTGATACATTGCTTACTCAAGACCATACAGAATGCTGGAGCTCACAAACTTTCTAGACTACTTCAACTTGCCTATATAAAAAAAAAAGTCGTAGCTTACAGGGGAAGGGTGTGTCTTTTTCTCCTCTACTTCGTTTATCGTACACATTTGATAGCATTTTATTAATAGCATACTGCCTTCAGAAGTGGGCTTCATAAATATTCTGTCTTTGGTGCTCCTCTTACACTGCATCAAAAAAAAAAAAATCTGTCTTTCAAAAGCTATCTGCTGGGACAAATCATGTATCTTCTGATTCTTATGCCTCCAGCAAAAAGTCTGTAAGATGACACTACCTTATCTACACCTCCTCATCATTCCAGTGATTGCATTTTGGTTCTTCAGCTATGTGAGATTATGACTCCTTGACATCCTCCATGATCAGGATATTTCATTATTGCTTCATTAGAGTACCAAAACTCCATTAAGAGTACCAACCAACTATAAGTTGCCAGTTTTTAAGCTTTGCCTGTCTTTTGTTGGCATCATGCTGTTGAGCAATTCACACATATATGTTCTCCGCCTTTAGTAAAGATCACATTCCTGAGCAGCTTATTAGGACAACTGGTACGTTATGAGTGAAATTCTTATCCGAGAAGACCTTTTGAGACAATAGTTCGTCATCATCTTGGTGGCTTCTCTTGCAGTTGTATTCTGCAGGGCACCCACGCTGGTAATACAGTGAAGAGGTTTTATACAGAGAGTAAAAGTCTAGAAGAAAGGAAAATCCAGCCCCCTTTTTCTTTCATCTATGAGGGACCATAAGATTCATCAAAAATGAAAAAATGCTTATCACTGAACAGTGATCCCAGTATGGTATTACACCAGGCATTCCAAAGGCCTGGACTGTCTTTCTCGTCCTCTGTACTGAAGCCTTTGAATTGACCATTAACATCACCAAGTGCTTACCAGTAGCAGTATTTACTTCTGCCTCAAGGGTAATATCTTCTTAGTCACAGTAACGTCTTCTTCCTTAGGAGGAATCCAGTATCTCTTGGTTTTGCCTCTGGTATCACAACTCTGAAGTTTGACTTCTGCTATGAATACTGCATCTCTCCTCCAGAAGTCATCTTTTTGGTGTAACCTGTTTCACACGTGAGGTTGGCCTATATATTGTACACAATTCCATATGTGTTACACCTGATTCTGTATACATTCATATACACATTATACCACATTCTTAGGGAATGTGGTCACTACACATCAGTTAAGCATTTCATAGTGGAAGCTAGCTTACGAGTATTTTTTACTATCCTTAAAATTGGAGCAGTAACTTGCAGAATGGAGTGGTCCTGGTGATTGATTGTTTGTTTGTTTGTTTGTTTTTTCCTTTTGGTCTGTCCTCACAGCAAAGCATCACCTGCCCCATATGACTTGGGGGTTTTTTGTTTTGGTTGGGTTGGGTTTTTTTAGTTTAGGGGTTTTTTGCTATGGAAAAGATACCTAGTTTAAAACCTCCCTCTTCTGGAAAGCTGCTGCAACTACAGCTAACTTCTCTTTAAAGTGTGCTTTTCAAATTTGTTCTTCAGAAGGAAGTTATTTGACAGCAACTCTTCATTATTTATTTGAGGCACTTTAAACTGTTGATGCTTTCATGTTAAATTACTGGACTACATCACATTCTATTCAGAGTAATAGTAGGGCTGTTTAGTGAAAGATTGTATGTTTTATTTGTGAAAGATTGTACGGTTTATTCCTGCATGTGCAGAAAATTTAGACATGGAAATTTCTGAAGTTACTGGTTCAGCTGTTATTATGATGAAATCTGAGCTCTACTCGTGATTTATCCCAGTCCCTTAATGCAATATTTTCCCATTCCTTGTTCTGTGTACTACAGATATTTTTCATAATTCCTGCAGTACCTTAAGGATTTACAGTACAATAGGTAATATTATTTTCTTAAGCCAATATTGTTCCAATGAAACCAAATCAGGATTGCACCAGTGTGAATGATTTGGCAGATGTTCTTTCTTTTTTTTGTCCTTCCTGAAGTCCATGTATAAAGACAGAATAATTTTAGTACTGAAAACTGCAATCCTCTTTAGTGTGCAGAACAGGCAAAGTTCTGCCCCAGCATCCTGTTAACTGTGTCTTAGTCCTGTTTTCATCTTTAGATAGGTAAGTAATTTCTCTGTGGCTGCCCTGTTGACACTGCTCATATGGTTAACTGTTGGCAGTTGCGCAGTGGTGTGCATATGTGGGCCCTTGTTTAGTTTCACCTGCAGGTGAATGCAGGTGAATACAGGCCGGTAAATGATGTCTAAATGGTAAATTATTGTCACTGCCAATCATCACTGGCTATGGACCAGTGACCTGCTAGTGAACACTTCCAGTCTTAAATGCAATCCCCCAAGTGATTAATTAATTCACTCATAAGCCTGTGGTTTTTTGTTTTCTTATGTAGCACTAGCATGTGTGTGACTTGAGATAAATTGTGTCTGTTGTACGAGTGTGTGTGTATGTACTAAGGAATAAATCTGGGCTATGTTGTGGGTTGCAAGCATTTTTTCTGTTAAATGCAGTGAGACATGAGTTGATACTTTTAGGATTCAGAGAAACTCTTAGGTTTTATTCAAAAGCCTGCTCAAGTTAACAAGAGTTTTTTTTCACAGATTTCAGGTTTTTTTGGATCATGTCCATAGCTCTTCTGTGAGTCTCCTATCTCATCCCTGAATGCTAAGGAAAAAAAAATAGAAAACAACATAAACTGCCTCATGGAGAGGAAGTTCATTTAGGGGCTGTTTCTCAGCTTGAGTTTACTTTCCTGATATTTAAGCAATTAGAATCCAATAATTAACAGAATGCCAGTAGATAATGATTCTAGCTACTAGATGAATGCCTAAATGTGTGCTTTGAGCTGTCAGAAACCATACTGTTCATAAAAGGGAACTCATTTAACTTCTGTAGTTTCTTTTTTGATTCATATTTGCTGATGCTTTTATCTCTTATTCCTTAGAGAAGATTTAGATGAGGAAATACCATGCATCCATGAGAATAAATGAGAATGATTGTTAATTTCACATGTATTCTTTTCATGCTTTATATTATCTTGTAATCATTTATTTTAAAACAAAATTAAATAAGGCTTGATATTTCAAACAGCCCTTTACACCATACCTGAATTTTGTGCATTAATCATGACTTCCGTCTAGCACTCAGCAGCTATAACAATACATTATGTGGACAGCTAGTTGTACAGATTTTAACTTAAATACAATAATTTCATATTAAAATGTTTGCTTCCATTTTCTGCTTTTCTTTCTCTTCCAGATTTTTCAGTCTTAGTAGCCTTTTCAGATGCCCTGTTCTATAATTGGATTACATTGCTTAAATGTATTTCTATATTACATAACACAGGTTTGTACTGAAGTAGCAAACAGGATTTCTTCAATTGCCTAGAGTGTATTAAAATTAACTCTTTGTGTGCTAATTATCTAATTTCCTCCCAGCTATTATGAAAGGAGTAAACAACATAAAATACATATTTGTATGTAGAATTAGGAAATACAATTGAAGTACGTTTGATATCTGAGATGTTTATATTTCTTTTATTTGGAATTGATTGTACACAGTAATATGTACATGCTGTATATGTGTATATAATGTGAATGATTTAAAAACAATGTGTTGTGAATTGACCATGAAAGTTAATCTTCTTCATCTTGAACGCTGTGTTTTCATCTTCTTCACCAGTTTGTTTTTAGGTCTTCATGATGCCATGTTCCATTTGATCTGTCTGGTTCCGCTTTGCATTGCAGTCATACAGATCCTGACGTGGACTCCCTTTTCAATCCAGAATAGTCATATGACAGCTGTACGCTAAATGTAATAGTTGGGCAGTAAGTCTTCGGCTGAACTGTACCACAAAAGAGTTAGTATGTTTTAAAGGTGAAAAAGGAAAATTCCATCAAATGGACTATGAGACCAAAGACAGTCTGAGCCATTTCAATAAAGTCGCATTCTTCAGTCTATACATACTATAACACAGATCACATTCAGCCTTAATGCTGAGCCTACACAGAGTTTTTTCTAGTTCAGTTGTTTGCCTTTAACAGGCTTTATCCTTAGTTACTAAATAAATTCCTTTCTGGTATGTACTGGTCACTGTTAACTCATTTGAGGAATGTGTATGGCAGATCAGGTAAAGGAATCCCAACCCAGCACCTGGAATTCAAGAGAACCGTATTTTCTTAAGCTTCCTGAAATACGGTGAATTAATTCTACCATACTGATAACTGGCAGATCTCTGAAGTTGATCTGGAAGAGCCTGGTGGACATCCCTCATGGATGGCAGGGAGATGAAGAGAAAAATGTAGATGGTGTCTAGCTGACCAATATCAAGCCAAATCTGACAGCTATGACGGGAAGAGCTAACAGTCATTAACTACCCTGCAAAAGTCTGTGTAAGGCTAAAGGAGAAAAAGATTAAAATGCTGTTCAATTAAGTGTTGCTGGATATGGGAAAAGCTCCATACTTCCTCACTGATTTTCCGAATGTCTCTAGTTGGTGGTAGGTAGATGTAATTTTCTGGCTTTAAATGGGAAAATAATTTTGAAGGTACCATATTGTTAGTACTTCATACAAAATGTCACTGTGGTAAGAAAAACCGTTAGCGTGTGGAGGTGGTAGTGTCCAGTCGGCTGGACAAACCTAAGCACACACCTAGTGAATCAAACACTGCCTGCTTAGGAGTGTTACGTTGGCAAACTCGTTTGGTGTGCTGACAGTTGGAGTTAATTTCTGACTAATCAAGAAGAAGTTAGTTAATTTCTGATTATTTCTTACCAAATCTTTTCAGTTAAGCTTTTAAATTGATCCTGTGATTTTTATAAAATAAAGTTTTTTTGTCAAAATTCCAGAAGCATTGAATCCTCTCTTTATTTCACATGTTGTAATGATAAGATACATTAGCATATTTACAATACTTCTATTTAATAAATATTCTTTTTCCTCCAATATATCCAGCATGTAATTGTGTAATGATAGCTAGCTTAAGGATAATATGATAACTTCATTTTTGTCTTTGTTTTGCCTGGGCAAACATAATTTTAGAAGCATCTTTCTTACAGAGTGCCAGTTGCTTGAAAGTACAAGAAGATGCATTGCATGTATCCTGATTTTAAAGTGCTGAGCCAGTTCATTTCTAAGGCTCTACATTTATCGTGCTAGGTAACTTGGAAAGGAAAGGAGTGTAAGAAGTTGCCCTGCATTTTGGTGGACACTAACATAATGTAATGAAGAGGTTTGAGATTTGAAATACCAATGTTGAAAAAAATAGTCTTTTGTGCTCAGTTCGTACATTCACAGAGTAAAACCAACATTGTTTCCTTGCCTTTTTTGAAGTGGAAAGTGCTTTCAAAGTGATGAGCGAAAAAGTGGGATAGCATTGTTAAATATTTAGAAATCCAAATGAACCCTTTGATAGGAATATGAAGATTTATGTTAAAATGTAAGAAGCTAGAAGTGTGATGAAGTTTTAAGTTGCATTATCTGGTTTTTATCTCTGTCTTGTCAGAGACACCATTATTCATTTGCATTGTATATGCTAAGAGCATTATGTACACATACTAGTGTCACTTGTATTTACATATCCAAAGAATATTTACACAAATACCAGAGCAGATATGGACTGTGTGTTTAGATTCTGAATTTTAAAAGATTTACTGCATTGTATCTAGAAATTTTCTGCCTGGAAGGCAGAAGAGGAAAAAGCTGAAGGACAAAAATCTGAAGGAATTTAAGTTAATGTAAGCTTTGATTCATTATATGACACCATTTTCTCCCTGACAAATCCTTTAAAATGGCAATAAAGAACTTAAAATAGCTGTAATTTTCTTTACTGTTTCTATATGTCCTGAACTTCCTATGTTCATCCTATCCTCATAGAACATGTCTTTTGCTGGGTGAAAATGTTACTGTTCCACAAATCGGGTTTCTCAATGACTGTGTTTATTACTTAGTTCTAATGTTATCAGAACATAGTGTACAGCTGGAAGAGTACTGTGCTATACAACAGGAAAACTAGTAAGTGGTTTTAAGAGTCAAAATTATACCAAGAATTGTTTGAAATGATCAGAATTTTTCTGGAAAATGTTTGGTAAAGATACCATTATTTGCTGAAATAAGAAAGCAGTAAGGGGTGATATGACTGAAGGCGCAGTTTGAATAGCCTCTATAAACTGCTGCATCTTTAGAATTAAGATAGGAAAAGTAAATAGTCAAAGACTTCTAAGCAAGACTGCCTTAAGATACGAGAGATTAACTGTGCAGAATAAACTAGTTGAGAAAACAAATCCAAGAAGTACAATACAAATGATTTAATATGCAAGATATTAACAATTTTGCAAATTACTAGAATTTATTATTCTCCCACTTGTCTGTCCTATTTCTCTTGCTATAAGGGCAGGAAAAAAGGGTCTTTCATCACACCAATAGTCAATCCAAAAGAGGACTGGAAAACTGCTTTAAATTCAGGTGGTAGTGGTAGAAGGTTGGTGGTATGTTATGATTGACATCACTTATTCTCCATTTCTCTGTCACCCACTAAACTTTGTTATCCTTTGCTAAACCTACATCATTGGGTTTGGCCATGAATCAAGTAAAGGAAGATCAGAGGCAAAAGTCTGGTGTCTTGCAACAGCTGGTTTGTCTGCTTTCTCTCCTTATTAGCTAATGGTATCTGAGCTTGAAGTCCTGCTGCTGGAAAAATGCCCTAAATTAATCTTGATAATTTAGGAGTGTCTAAAATAGCCTCATAACTGATAAAGAGGATTTAAGTGTATGTAATATAAAACATGAAATGCTGTGATAACTTCAGGGAATGAGAAATTTGGTGCTTGAATCCCATTCTTAGAGTTTCTCCATAGAGAAATTTTATAGAATTTGGATCTTAATACACTGAATGAATTTTCTTTATTGAAAATCAATAGGTAAAAGTCTCTAGTAGGATGTTATCTAATAGACATGAAAGAATGTTAGCCTAATATGGTAGTAATATAATATATGGTAAGTGATAGAGTGAAAACATTTAATAAATTACAACAAAGCACATGTAAGTAGGAAAAAAATTAGATTTGTATTTTGTGGCGCTTACAGGCCTGCCTCTGTTCTCATCTTGTACAAAATGACCTTCCCAGTCTCCTGCAGTGCTGATTTTGGAACTGCTCAGTAATTCATGAATATACTATGTTGACATGGCTAGTAGGATGTTTACATTCCAATACGGTTGTACAGCTTAATGGGTGCTGTTGGGGAAAGACAGGCAGGAAGGGGAAGCAACAGTTAAGATAAGCCACATCTCCACAAATACTTCTGAGCTCTTTCCTACAGTATTAAGCCAGCTCAGGAAACAGCTCAGTAATACATGCAGTCAAAAGAATTCTAGCTGGTTTTGTAAAGGAACACACAACCGAAACTGGGGGCAGTTGTCTCAGCTGGACAAATCCACAGCTGGGCCTCCTGGGTTACCTTCGGGAGAGAGGATTTTAGATAGGCATTTATGTTTGTTTATCTTAAAGACCTCTTTCTGGTAATCACTTTCTTACTACTGTTTAAATAATAGAAGGGAATGTCGTTTTATCGCTGTACTTGATCAGGAAAATTGCAGATTTACATCCTAGAATACATGAGGCTGTGCAGCCAGCCCTGTCACTGCGAGTCCTGCTCCAGAAGACCAGGCTCCTTGTGATCGCCACAAAGCAAATGCAGACTGTGCTAAAAATACTCCTTCCTAGGTAGCTACTTAAACCCTTTGGGTATGTTCTGGACCTTTTGGGTCCTGGGTATTCAATTTATTACAGAAGTCTTCCACTAAGAGAAAGAAGAAACACTACCTAAATAGTTGCGGAGAAAGTAGAAAAAACGTTATTCCATTTTTTCTGGAAATCCTCTCCCAGCACACTAATTGCTTTGAACGATGTATGCATGCACTTACACAACAAATAGTTTCTGAGATTGTCCAGCAATTGGTTATAATTCCACTGGCCTATATGCAAGTGGCAATACCTCAAAATTACTACCTAAATATGCATGAATAGTGTGTTCTTTATACCCTGTCAAGAGAAAAATATTCTCTCGTATACAACTACTGCAGCAATATATTAATGACAAACATAACATTGGGTAGGAATTTTGAAAAATCTCATTAGAACATACCCAGGTTATATACTAACAATGCAAAGACAAAACCGTATTTCTTAATTTATTTGGTATGCAATTTGTTATCTGTATTTTACATGTGATAAACTCCAGATATGTTTCCCTGTGAACAACATGTAACTAACCTGAAGCAATTTTATTTACTGGTTTACACACTGTGAGCAGATGTCTGTTTAAAAAGCAGCAAATTTAGCTTTTGTCATTTTGGATTTTGATTATGAAGTTGTTTTTTTCCTGGAGGGGAAAAATAAGCTAATCTGTCTTCATAAACAAGAACATACATAGAAAGGAGAGTCCTAATCCCAAACCAAATAAAAAGAAATAGACCAAAAAGGCATCTTAGCCCTTCTAGCTATGGAAGAAAAAAAGGTCTTCATGTGGAAAACTGTCTAAAGCTCTCATGTCAAAAACTTTCCTCAAGGAGGTTAAACATCAGTGAAAATGAACTGAACAGAAAAATCTTCTGGCAGTATTTTGTTGTTGCTCTGGTTTTGCCAATTTCCCAGGATAAGCAAGCTTGGATATGATTAGTGCTTGATCAGAGGATCTTCCAGGTAGAAGCCAGGATCCCATGGTGCTTTGACTCCCAGCGTCATCCTTACCAGGAAATTAAGGGGCTAGACTCCAGCCTTTCACCTCTAATTAAAAGGAAAGACACCGATTGCTTCTGGTTGTTAAGATGAGATGAGAGATGATAGCCCTGATGCCATACTCAGCTGGAATTTGATTAATGAGATCGGCTTTGTCTAGATGTTCCTTCAGTTTCAATTGGATACAGTATTCCTCACTTCCTATGCTAGTACCACAAATAACCTATGTTTATTAGAGCATAAGTGCGAACAGCGGTGCCTAACCCAGATCCACAGTAACTATGGCTTTTGTTCTAGCAAAGGCACATACTACTGTATGAAAAGCCAGGAGATTTTTGTCCAGCTTGACCTGTCCCAGATTAAAATGTTCCGATAAGCATTGTCTGTTCTAGGCTAGCCTTCCTCTGCAGGGTATTAGCTGCACGAAGGACACATTTTTATCTGCAAGTCTCCACCATGCCCCACTGCACCCCCATGCACAGAAATAGGATTCAGGAGTCTGACTCCAAAATTCTTGTTTTCCTGCCTACACAATGACTTCTCCTTCCTCTGCATACACATCCCACAGCTTCAGGAAAAAAAATTCTGGATCAAGGGCCTTGGATCCTCCTGTGCAGACTCATGCTCCTGCTGCAGAGTCAAGGCTGTTAGGTTTTGTAAAGAAGGCTTTATAAAACAAGATCATAGAATCATTAAGGTTGGAAAAGACCTCTGAGATCATCTAGTCCAACCATCAACCCAACACCACCATGCCTACTAAACCACATCCCGAAGTGCCACATCCACACATTTTTTTAATACCTCCAGGGATGGTGACTCCACCACCTCCCTGGGCAGTCGGTTCCAATGCCTCACCACTCTTTCAGTAAACAAATTTTTCCTAATATCCAACTTAAACCTCCCCTGGGGCAACTTGAGGCCATTACCTCTCATCCTATTGCTGGTTACTTGGGCAAAGAGACCAACACCCGCCTCACTACACCCTCCTCTCAGGAAGTTGTAGAGAGCGATAAGGTCTCCCCTCAGCCTCCTCTTCTCCAGACTGAACAACCCCAGTTCCCTCAGCCGCTCCTCATAAGGCTTGTTCTCCAGGCCCTTCACCAGCTTCATTGCCCTTCTCTGGACACTCTCCAGCACCTCAATGTCCTTCTTGTAGTGAGGGGC
>VZTL01036077.1:12061-28749 GCA_013400535.1 Scopus umbretta
GGCTGGGGGGGCCGGCGCGGTGGCCCGGGGCCGAGCACGCATCGGGCTGGGCGTCGGAGCGGCTCCTGGCAGGTGGAGACCGTCGCCTGGCGTTTTCCCTGGCGAGCTCTGTGAGTAAACGCCGCTTGAAGGAAGTTTGCAGGTGGCGGTGAGTGGGGTGGGTGTGCAATCGCAGGGCTGTTGTCAGTGATGCTGGTGCAGCTAGAGGAGAATAAAAAAAAAAGTGAGCAACTGGGAAACTGCGAAGCTGACGGAGGCCTCGGAGCAGTGGTAGATGGCAAACTAGAAATGAGCGCAATGCGATACGACTGCAATCAAAGGTTAGTGCTATATTTGGGCAGTATAGGCTCGTGGATCGGTGCTTTGTGGAGAAGCTGGGGGCTATGCCCTTGCTCTACAACGGTTGTGTGATAGGATTGCATGTGGAATGCGTTCAGATCTGCACTACGCTTTACCAAAATGCTACCGAAAATCTGATGGGAGTTCAGAAGGGCTCATAAAAACTCTTAGTGCTGAAGGAAGATACTGACTTACTCCAAGTAAAATATGCAGAGCCGAGTGAATGAAGGAGACGTAGCATAAACACTTGAGGGCTGCAGTACAAAGGAGGAACGTAATTATGCACCAAAATTCTTCAAGCTGATCCATTACCGGAGTGCTCTGGGTGGGCTCTGACACCCAGAATCTTGCTACTGAGTGAATGTATTACAGGGTTTTAATGAACATAGTCTGCTGTTTGGATCACTCAGTACATAACTAGGATGGCAAAGAGAAGCAGAATCTAGATTTACAGAAAGAACTTCCTTCTGGCCAACAAAGAAAATCTGAAAGTCTTTCGTGGTGTTAAAAACTGTACTAGAAAGACAAGTCAGACAAGGGAATGTGTGATGGAGATGATTGTCATTGACAGGTAGATGGTCTACAGTGGGTACTCTCCATTTCTGATTTATTTGATCTAGATTTTAAACCTAAATTATTGATTATTTATTAAGTTTAGTAAGATTTGTGGTTACTGAGTTTGTGAGTTTACTCATAAATAAGGATTGCCTGCTGAGGCCCCAGGTGCTTCCACTCTCTGTGGTCTAACTGGCTCCATTAGTTTTACATAAATTAGCTAAAAGAACATTTTCTTCCTTTCAGTAATATTAGGCAAAAGTTATCAATAATAATACTTTTTATTATAACAAAAGTCTTAGATTCAGATTTTTGTGCTGTAGTTTTTCTACTGTTGTGCAATAAGAGGTTGATACGCTTTCTGTCACAAAACTAGCAGCCTGAAGAGAGCTCTTCATATATTGTACATGGAGGAAAACAAAAGCAGTTTCTGTTCTGAGGAAGTGCTTCCAGAATTAAGCTGTCTTTCACCACTTTTGTTATTTGACATTTGGATTGGGTTTATCCTGTGTTACTTTTTTTTCTTCTTCTTCTAGTTTGCTATCATTTCTCTTATTCACTAGTGTTATATAGGTATTTGCCAGTAATCTTATTGGCAAGTTTAACCATGAAGAAATTAGAGAAGATCTGTGAACAATGCCTAATTTCTGGAAACAAGCTTCTCTTCTCACAGTTGTCATCATCATCCTGCCAATGGTTGTGTCAATGTATATCGATATTTAGAAGTCTTAAAGACGAGAACTGTAGGACTGTTGGTTTCCATGATCAGATCCTGGACCTACAGGTGACAAAGTTCAGTGCAGAACCAAGGTTTATGAGCTCAGGTACGGCACATATGTAGTCATATTGCTTGTAGAACAAAACCTGTGTTTCCCAAAGCTTTGATAATTGGATAGGTTTTCTTCTGGATTGAAAATGGCAGCACAAGGCAAATCATCTGAGCCACTCCAAACCTGTCCAGTGTAGCTGGGCAGCAGCCTTGTGAATGAACCTGATACATATCCCAGCCTGCTTCTCAGCTCCGTGGGATTGTTTGCTTTTGCCAGGCTCTTGAAATTGGCTTCTGAAGATGAATGGGCACGGTACACAGGCTGCTGCTTTAGAATCTCTAAGGATTCCTTTTGGGAATCACTGGTCTAGGCTGATTCATTCAAGTAGCACTGTACTGCAGTGAGAAAAGACCTAAACTGGTAAATCATCAGTTTGGGGGATCCCTGTGCAAGGCTCCATCATGTGGTACAGACTTGCTCAAAATCTGTTTTTTAGAGGAAAGGACCACCTACTTGTGCTACCTACCAGTGTGTTTGAAAGTACAGCCGAGAGCCTGATTCTGCCAGAAATGTAGCTGTTGTGCAACTGGTTTTCAAAGTAAACCTAAGCAGGCACATGTTTGCTCCTTGGCTGAAAGGTCTTGACATCACTTGCTACTGTGAGTCAGTGTTTGATGAATCCGTTTTTGAGTTACGAATCTGGCATAGTGATCTTGGTGCAGCTGTCTACTCCGCTCTGCTTGCTGGCACTGTTACTGTGAAGCTGCAGGACACTGGGCTAAGAATCCTGTCCCATTATTACTTGTATTACAGTAGCGACTGGAAGCCCCATTGTGCTGAACACTGTGTAAACACTGGTTAAGTGACTGTTCCTCTCCCAACAAAGTATGACAAATGTGAAGAGATCAAGATATGAGCATACATTTTGCATAGTACGGCTACAGACACAATCTTGGGTGTTAAATCATTGGGGAGTTACCCCAGCTGGCTTTGTTGTCCTTCTACATGCATTTTTACAAGGTTCTGAAAAAACTCCCCATTTCTCTTCAGGATACTTATAACTCCCTATCTGCACAATAAACACATGCAGCCAGATTAGGGAACGTTATTGCAAGATCTAAGGGGGAGATAAGAGTGTGTTAGCTGTAGGGAATAATTCTTGCTATTAGAAAACAGACACAATGGCATTAGAGATTCTATGAGAAGGGCTGACAATAACTCTGCATAAGAGTAGAAGAGTGAAAAAATAATAGCGACGTTCTTAATTAGAATCACATTTTGAGCTTTTTTTTGTAACTTCTGCATATTGAGTGGAGGGGTTTTTTAGCTTGGTATTGCAACAGCAATGAGCAACCTTTTGAATTTTAGTATCAGTGTTGACATTCCAGAATGCTGCAGCATTAGAGGCATTTGCTGGAGGTGCAGAAGGTGGCCGTGAGCATCCTAAAATTTCAGAGTTTCTATACGTTTACCTTGGTTTGCACAAGTTTTTTGCATTTAATATAATGTAAAGCAGGTGTTAAAGAAGATGATTACTATCCATGTCTTACACGTGGATAGTAAAATATTAGAGTATTGTATAGTTTATTACTTTTCCAGATAGATTTGGTATCAAAAAGTAGCATCCTTTTTCTTCACAGTTAATTGAACAATAGCTTGCATATCAGAATTAGTTTCATTTGTATAGGAGTGGTTGCTACCAGGTAACGCAAAGCAAAAGGATTCATTGGCGCGTTTTAGCTTGGGCTTTATATTTTACCAATAGAAAAGTATAAAACTGCCTTTCAGCTGATACTGATGACTTCCTAGATGTGGGAACCTGCTCCTTTGTTTAGCAGAGATGCTGGGAGGCAGCTTCATAGATGTAATTGTTTCAAAAGACTTGCGGACCTGCTTGTTGGCACTGGTAAGTGAAGAAACATAGGCCAGCAAAGCTGAAAGACAGACAAGTTGTTGTCTAAAGTATCGATTGGATTCTTTGTCTCCTTTCCTGGAAAAGTACTGCAAATGTACTTGCTGATTTCTTTTCAGAGGATGCCTAGGGAAAAGTTGAGAATGAGTTGGAAGATAGAAAACAATGTTATCCCACTTCATGCTATTTTATCAGTGTGGTGCTATTCCATAGAGGACCTGTGTTTGCTTTCTAAAGAAGTTACTTTGTAAAATTCTTCAAAGTGTAGGGTAATGATTCAGATAAAAAATAAAAGCATTATTTTTTGTCAAGTAAAGGGTCCTCACCTGATTACAATTCAAATCTAAGTAAAATTAATCCTGAAGCTTGTTGGAAAGTCTGTAGGTAAAACTAATTTTTTATATTTATGGAAATGGATAATAGCCTTCTGTGTATTCAATTTTTTTAACTACTTCTGGTTTTATATTGCTGAACGTTTTAATGATCCTTTGTCTCTTTCTCTAGTGGTATGTCTGCAACACAGAACAGTTGTCTGAATCCCTTCAGCCTATTTTTGTCCAGAGTTACCTTGACCAAGGAACACAGATCTTCTTAAACAACAGCATTGAGAAATCGGGCTGGCTGTTTATCCAGCTCTATCATTCTTTTGTGTCCTCAATTTTTAGCCTCTTTATGTCTAGAACATCTATCAATGGGTAAGTGAAAAGTCAATCTTAGGTCAACTAAATATGGCTTGGATTTAGAGTTTTCAAGTGTTCAGCCCTACCCCTTGATCTGTCAGCTTTTCTTAAATTTGTAGTTTTCCCTTTGCCAGTCTAACAGATCTGAAATGCCCTACTTGCTCTTCAGACCCAGCCCTCCTAATTGAAGAACACCATTTCCAGTATGGGGGAACAGAGGAGGTAATAGCAATTAATAAGAGAGAGTTGGAGGACTCTAATTGTATTTTATAACCATTACTCATGTTAATTTCCTTCAGAATAGGAGAGTGTTCTCTTTGTGTTAGACAATGTATCCCTCTTCCCTCTGCTTTCTTCCCCCCCTCCTTTGCCCTTTACCTAATGCTATATCTATATCTGTTACTGTAGTGACTGTCCTTGTTGTAGGTGACTGTATCCAGTCAGTTCTGTATTCATCTAGAACTCTCTCTAGTGGAGTGTGTGCATGCCCGCTGCAAACCTGGGCAGATTTCTAGACTGCGCAGAAGTTGGCCAAGTGTTGTGTCTGGTAACAGGAATGTGGAACGCAATTCTGTCCTTTCTTTTATTCTGTAAAACTTAATTTCACCTCAGTTTGTGTGTAAGCTGTACTTGAACAGGTAGCTGCTGATGTAGCATGTTTGACTGATGAAACATCAGGAAAGCAGGAAAAGAGAAGTTTATAAAACAATATTCTCTCCTAGTATTATTGCGTCAGTCTCTTCTGTGGCTGCAGGGGTATTTAGCTGTTTGTGGGTGCTTTAGCATTTTTTCCAAAAAAGTCAGTGCCTTTTTGTGCTCACGTCACTCCATTCAGACATATGTTTAACAGCTTATCAGTTTTGACCTTATGAAGAATGCATTGTTACATTTACCCGATTTCTCCACCAACCCCACCTCTGCACTTACTACATACTTCTGTACAGTCTCGTATGAGGATAGTAGCTGTCTACTAAGGCTAGAAAAATAATCTTTTTCCTTATTTTCTAACCAGATGACTTTATGAGCTTCCCTGTGGTGTTCTTAGTTACTTGTAGCTTTATATAAAGGTTCCTTTGGTCTTCTCTGCTTCCTTTCTCCTCTTTTTTTTTTTTTTTCAAAGGCTCTCCAGTGCTTTGAATAACACCTCATAGTGCTGTTAGGAATAATAGCTATGAGCCAATTATACAGTGTGGACCGACGCAAGTGTGCTGCAAGGGGGCTCTACTTAAATTGGCTGTATTCTGTTTATTTTTATACATTTAATAGCCTGCTTTAGTTTCTTCCATATGACTTTGTATACTCTATCCTTTTTGTTTGATTGGTTTTTAGTACAATCTTTCCTAGGCCACCTTGTTTTCACATTTTTTTTTTATTCTTTGATTATTTTTATCTTTGTTTACCCTTTTTTCCCCGTCAACGTGAAAGATTTCTGTTCATTGTCTTTTAAGTTTAACCTGCTATCCAACATTAATTTAAATAATAGTATTTATTTACCTTCAGTCTATTACTGACCAGTTCTTTTTCCTCTGCTTGTTCTCCTAACTCTTTCATCTTCTGAATTCTGCTGACAGCTGAAATCTGTCACTACGTAGTCTTCAAACAGTTACAGGCGGGTATGTCATTGACTTGATCCATAAGGAATCCAACTGTCACCTCTGCCCAATTCCTTAATGAGTTGCCTATTTTCTATTCCACAGTTCTTCATATTGAATGCAGGATCTACAGACAGCAGCACAAGCCATTGTAACATACAATTAAAAAAAAAACCTCTGTCACTCCAGCAGTGTTACCCCCATCCTTTCTTTAAATCTGTTCCCTGGCTTCCCTCCCAGTTCCACATCCTATTCCTCATTCATTGTGCATACTTCTGTGTCTGCAGCCATTTTTATTTCCTCTGCTATTTCATCTTTTTTTTTTTTTTNGACACTCCAAGATCTGTGACACATTTTTGTTTTGTTTTGTTTTGTTTTGTTTTATTTTTAACGTAGATGGCAGAGATTCAAATCTGAAAACGTGACAAATAAGGTTCAGCCTTTATCTTTGCCTCTCTTTCTCTTCCCCCTACTTCTTTATTTTTTTTAATGCGATCGTTTTCTTGAGCTGCACCCTGTGAGCTCTTCCTTACCTAATCAAATTCCTCCTGAAGTCTTAACCACTGTAACTGCATGTGGCTATACGTTTGATCTCTGACAAGTGCAAGGCAAGTTGAACCAGATATAAAATTTATCTGAGCAGTGACCTTGTCTACTATTATGTGTGACTGGTTGCTGCCAAAGCACATTCTAAATTACTTCATTGTCCTTCCTGTTAAAAGTTTGTACAAAATCGGTCATTTCTCTTTTTTACATTTCAGGCTGCTGGGAAGGGGCTCAATGTTTGTGTTTTCCCCAGAACAATTTCAAAGACTGCTTAAAATAAATCCAGAATGGAAATCCCACAGACTTCTCGATTTAGGGGCTGGGGATGGAGAAGTCACTAAAGTCATGAGTCCTCACTTTGAAGAAATCTATGCCACTGAATTGTCTGAAACCATGATATGGCAGCTTCAGAAGAAGAAATACAGGTACTGTACTGAATACTTCCTGCATCCCTTTATATCAGACAACAAACTAATCTATTTGTAATATTTAATGCAGTCAGTTCCTCTATTGTTTGATTGTTATGAAAAAGGTTGAACTGTACAAAAAAGAGGAAAACGAATACATCTGATGTTCCCTGTTACCAGTGCTTTTGTAATGTGGATGTTCCCTGTTATCAGTTAAGACAAAATAGGCCACAAGCATTTTGAAGTCTCTTTTCTTCATAGCTTGCATAAATTTCTTTAAACAAGGAAGTCAGAAAAATGAAATTCAGATGAACAGTCTAAATGAACAGTCCAAAATTGCAAGGGGAAGGCACAGGTACTCCAGAGAAAGCAAACTGAATCCTGGTAATAGGGATACCTCAATAATCTGCGTCTGTTTAATACCACAGTATAGACAACTGTATAAAGATTCTTTTATTCTTACTATGCTTAGCTCCTGCTGTTAAGATTGAATAATACTTAGTAACAAAAACCTCAGCACTTTCAGAACTTTGTTCATGCACTCGTCACAGCTCCTGGAGGTTCTTGCAGGCAGCAGATCCAGTCTTGTTGAGTAACGGTCAGTATTTCAGGCACTATATCCCTAGGCTTCAACCCAAAGACTGAAGGAACTTTTTTTTTTTTTCCTTCACCTGTCTTTGAGTGGGAATATAACAGCTACTTTGCAGTCCAGGTTTGCACACTGATAAATCAGAGTGGATAAAACGCAGTAAGCCATTAATCATATTTCAGCTTTGTTGTTCCTTGAGAAGTATCTT
This sequence comes from Scopus umbretta, assembly GCA_013400535.1. NCBI lineage: Eukaryota > Metazoa > Chordata > Aves > Pelecaniformes > Scopidae > Scopus > Scopus umbretta. The sequence goes on from VZTL01036077.1 coordinate 19,660, forward strand.
CAGTTTTATTCTAGGATAACACAGTTTTTTGGTATCTGGGGGTTTGTTTTTGTCTCCTCTATTGCCTGATGATTATAAGGCAATATAAAGGTTCATATCGTTGGATATACATAGCCATGCCCATTGCTGATTTAGTTTTCTTTTCCAAAAGACAAGAAGGGTCACGTCTGTCTCTTCTCATTGCCTAGGTGGCTGACCTTACCTGCACTATCAACACATCCATAACGAATTTCTATCTTCAGCGGTTCTTTCTGAACTCAGATTGTGTTTGTTTAACAGACTGTATCTCTTTCTCTTTCCCTTTTTAGGGTGCTTGGTATAAATGAATGGCAAAACACAGGATTTCAGTATGATGTTATCAGCTGTTTGAATTTGCTGGATCGCTGTGATCAACCACTGACTGTATTAAAAGATATAAGAAGCGTACTGGAGCCAACTAGAGGCAGAGTCATTCTAGCGTTAGTTCTGCCATTTCACCCGTATGTGGAAAATGGTAAGTACGCAGCTTAATAGCTATTTAGGTAGGTAAAGAAAACATTTATAGGTTATAGTATCCCAAATTAAATGTTTAATAAATAATTGGCATGTTTGATTTTTACAAATAACTTGTACAGTGTATGTTCAGAAGTATGAAATCATAGGTAAATAGGCCACATGATGTAAGCCGTTTTCTTAATTCCCCAACGTACGTTGTTGGCACCAACGAAAAGCTCACATATTGAAGTCACGTATCCTGTTCTGCAGGTTCCCACATTTGAGCTGTGTTGGAGCAACATGGGAAAACTGATCTCTGATTAGGGCCCTCTGCTGCTGTCATATAGGTAACCCCAGTTGTCTCTAGCAACCATTGAGCAAAGTCATCAGAACTGTCTGTAATGCTGAATAGAGCAGTTCAGGTCAAACTATTTCAAGTGTTCCAGATGAACCACACCTAAAAATTCATAGAGAGATAACGTTCACTTTCCAACATGAGCTCTTAAAGTAAAAGATAGACCACTACTAATACAAAGTGTCAACCACTATTTATATTGTATTAGTAACTGGAATAAAAAAGTAAAATTCAGTGCCAAAACTCCATTATTTCCCCTAGTTGCATTTTCAAGAAATACATGAGAGATTTTCAGATGAATCTGTCCTTATGACTAAATTTCCAAAGAGACTAGAAACTTTTTGTTACGTGCCTATGATTGTGGATTCAGGTTGAGGTACCCATAAAAGTGGTTTGAATTCCAGAAGGCTGGTGTTCATCAGTCGTTGTTTGGACACTGGCTCTCCTTGAGAATTAAGACTTGTCTGTGGAATGTTGTGTATGCCCAGAAAATACAGAACTAGTAATCTTAACATTCTGGCAATCACAAATGCATCAAACCGAATCTATTTTCCTCATTTTATATACTAGTGGTATTTTTGCTGGGGGAGGGGACTTTTCAGTATAAAAAAATAAAGCCGTCAGATGAAGAATTGCTTAAAGTACAGTATTTGAGGATATGATTTTGTAACTGTTCTGAAAAGTAGTGTGTCTTAAATGAGATGGGGGTTGACTTATGTATCTGTACAGTATTTCAAGCATATTTGGTTACAACTTACTGTTCCTATAATGTGGAACAATATGGCTTCATCTTTTAAGAATTCCTTAAAATTCCAAATGACAGCAGCGTCTTTCTAGTCTTTCGTTGGCATATTAGAAGCAGAAATTGAAAAATTATTTGGGTGTTTTTTTTTGTTTGTGTGCCTTCAAAACTATGTGCCATTGTGTTTTGCAATTGCTGTTGCACCCAGTGTCTTCTGTTCTGCATGTTGTTGGTTAACCATGTGAAGACCACATGCAACTTCCTGGCTCAACAGGAGGTAGATAAATTAAGGAAGAAACTGCTCTAAGCCAACCTATATCCTTCATCGTTAACCTCCTACAGTATACTGGGAGGAGAATAAAGCACTAAGTTGGTAAATCCCAAGGGACTGGAAACCTATTCTGTGATTGTTGAACTCAGTCATTCCTACTTGTTGAAAGTTGAAATCTGTTGTAAGATGTCTTGTAAACGAAAGTCATACTTTTATTTGTGGTGGTGACTTGGAGCAGATTAGTCCCTTTTGCTTAAAGCAGTCTTGTCTCCCTAATATGTTCTGGAACTTAAAAACATATCCAGTTTGTCTGTTTACCACTATCATGGATATGGGCCCATATAAACTTCTTTAGACAATGCAAGTTAGCACACACAAAAGTTACTGTCATTCCACTGAAGCTTTCCCACTTAAGATCTATTTAACTGTAGTCTAAAGAAATAGACAATGAACTGGCAGACTGTCTTCATGATGTAAAATGATTTTAGAATTTCAGTATTTTCATTCAGCTGTTCTACAAGATGGTGAATTTTAAAAAGTGTTAGATATGTACGTATGCTTTGTATTTAACAAAAAAGTATACTTGGAACATTCAAAGAGGAGAACATTTCATGGCTCAAGTAACTTACTGCACCAGCTAATTAAAAACAGTTTGGACCCGCCTAGAGAAACTTCTGAATTTTAGATGGGGGAACAAATGGAGAAGAGATGAGGCAGGTAAGGTGTTTGATCAGCGTACAGATCAGTTTCTAGAAACGGAGAAATTATTTTAATCAAAATGAGATATTTGGGATTATTACATGTAATGTAATGGGAGGATAATTGTGGAAACTGTCTATGTGAATAACATAAAACTTGCTTTAAGAGAACAAAGCAAGGTGGGGGAGGAGGTAAAATACATTTCTGTGCTTACTGTTTCTGGAATTACAGTGACACCTAGAGTCCAAAGTAGCTTAATCATAAATTCTTTCTGGGACTTTTCCGAATTCTGTTTTCAACCTACAAAACAAGTAATGCACTTATTGCACATGTCTAAATTTGGCAAGTAAGCCAGATGAATCGTAAGGTATTAGGCTAGTTGCATAAGAGTATATATTATCATAGCTTTATATTTTTAATAGGTATCCCATAGGGTCATATAAAAATCCTTTGTATTTCCTATATGTAGACATCATATTTACATAAAGGCATTAATAGATAATATATGACTAGATGGGTTTAAGTTTCTTTAAAAAAAAAATGTCAGAGACACCATACATCAGAAGTAGTGAACACTAGCAGCCTGGGATTGTGAAATTTCTTGAACAAGTTAATGTCCTTGTGATTGACTGACAGGGATAAGAGACAAAGGTGTATTTTCCATCTTCCTGAAGTACTTGGTACTAAATTGAGCTGGAAACATAGTACTGTTCTGGATGGACCCTTGCTTTGTCTGAGTTGTCAGTTCTCATCTTACTGACGTGAGAAATGCCATTTCATTTGTTAAACAAAGCCTTGCTGTGTTGAAATGATGATAAAAGATGCAGCTGTTCTTTAGTAAGGAGAATGCCTGATACTAACAGATCTCTTCTAAAAGTGCTGATTTTGTTGATTGACTAGGTAGTAGCTGCTAAAAAAAAGGTACTTTTAGAAAAAAAAATACTACCTTGACTAGGTAGTATACTTCTGTGTTCATGCTTGTATCTATGTTGAACAGGCATGTAAAGGCAAAACTTGGTGTTCCAGGTAGTCCTGACTTTGGATGGTAGGACTGGAAGATGGGGGTTGTCTGTCTAGCCAATGAATTTTAGTATTGCAGGAGCAACCTTCTCACTATGACCACTACTTTCTTTTCCTGAAAAGGCTAAGAAGATGCTCCCATCCCAACTGAGCTTTACCATGATATTACATGCATTTATATTTGTTTTTTCTGCTTGCTTGTCTACAGAATACATAGGTTTTGCTCTGTTTAAGCTATTGTTAAGACTTGGTAACTGTTGATTTGTGTATCTGTTACATCAATAACTATCAGATTAACATACTAAAACCAGAATTGCACCTATGAAATGAGTTTATTTTTTGTTGCTGTTACTTATCATACATCTTTCACAAATGCTCAATTCATGTAAAAGGAATATGTGTAAATATATGTAAAAAGAAAAAAAATACATAGAATTAAATCTAAACTGAAAAAGGAAACTTTGATGAAGCATTAGCAGTTATCTTATGTAAGATGAAGTCTTTTCCCATGGTTCTTGTTCTTGCAGAATGGAAAATGGAGGTAATATATAACGTAGATGTAATGTACAATGCACTTGGTTTTGGTGATATGTTTAGAAAATAGTCTTGAAGAACACTGCCCTGCAAGGTTTTCTCCTCTCCTTTTAAAGCAAAGGAAGTCTGTGCAGAAGCTTAACTTCTTCGGCTGTCCCTTTGCTTGTGTGAGAAATATTGAACAAATCTGAACTGCTGCACATGCTTATCTGTTCTGATAAACAGTGTCATCTTCCAAATCATCCTAGGGAGAAAAATGTAGAAGTATTTTGTTACCTTGGTGAACTTTTTTTTCTTTTTTTTAAATAAAGGCAGAATTTCATTTTTAAGGCAAACTCCATCCCTTTACTGTTTCAGTAAACTCCTTTCTCCCCACTTAACCAGTTGCTTTTGTCCATGTGGCTTCTATAGGATTCAAAATACGTTTCTTTTCCCCTTGGCTTTTTTTGATTCTCCAGGGAGCACAGAGGCAGTAAAATACACCCTTATTTTCACTGTGTTCATATGTGACGCTCAAACCAAGGACTAGGTCATGTCAGCAGGGACTTGAAGTCTTTGAAGGGGTAGTTACAGGGGAAAACAATTGGGGCTGTACAGAAATAAATGAAGTAAAAATGTGTAGAGGAGAAGTGTTTGACTTTGTTCTATGTTTCTTTTGGTTTCTACTTGCATCTCTGAAGTGGTGCAGTCCATGCTCAGAATAGGGAATAATTTTCTCAATACTGAATACTGTTTCTCAAGAGAAGCAACATTTTTGAAGCAGGTTTTTGAAGCCATTTTCTTTGATTGCAAATACACGTGACTTCTAAAGTTGTTTTTTTGTAACTTACCATGGCATATGCTAAATTATTGTCATGTAGTCATATAAGACTTATTGGTATAAATTTGGAATGATGAAATAAGTTGTGTGGCTTTACCCAGTGATGTTGAATACTTAAGTTAGGCTCCGTAAGTTGAAGGAGGGAGAAATATCTGCAAGAATGTTGTAGAGCTTTTATAATACTTGCTGAGACCTCTTCTTGGCAAAATACAAATTTATGGAAGCTTCATTTTTAAATGTACATACGTACATTCTACAATGTATATACTATCATATATATAATTGCATATGTGGTTATTTGGAATGCTTTATAATGTCTTTGACTGTTGTGCAGAATACTTTTTTTAGACCTTTATCAACTTTAAAAAAGAGGACATAGAAATGTTATACTCTTAAAAACTGTCAGTTCCTCTTTTTTCCCCCTAAATTTCAGTATTGGTAGATAGATACTTACAGGCTGTCGGCAATGTTCAGCGTACCTCTGCTTTTGAAGTTCTTGGGCAATTGCTTGAAAAATTTTTCGTCCGCTACTGATTTTCTGCAAATTATTTGAAATATTTTAGGTCAGTGCTACATTTGAAAGTGGGGGAAACATCTTATTCTGCCTTCTATAATTATCTTTTTTTTTTCCCCTGTATATGTCTTTGGAAATGTTACTAAATAACATTTTAAGAACATACAGTTTGGCAGGCAGAAGGGTTTAAATTACATTAATATTGCATCTCTTAACATACAGACCATGTTTAATGCATATTTAAATGTATGATTTCTTATTTTTTTATTCAAGGATACATGGAGATATAGGTTCTTAATAGACTTGTTTTAAATACATTAGGGCTTTCCTGAATGAACCATTTAAACAAACAAAAAATTAATAGCAAAACCTGTTTATTTTCAGAAGTTTGAACAAAATTTACTTAAAACCTAAAGGAAGCTGTGTATTAGAGATGGCCTTTACATAGATTGACTTTATCCTGTATCCAATTTGTTAAAAATAAATTAACTATTTAGTTAAAATTAGTTAAATGTAAAATTATTAACTAGTTTTGTACACATTTGAAGTGAAGCCTTAACAGCTCTGAATGTCTCTTTAACGGAATCATCAATTAATCACAAAATTGATGCCCAATATTCTTAAAAAAGACAGAAAATAAAAGCTTTGAATCACAGACAAAGCAAACAAAGCGATAACATACACAGTTTTCTGTTCTTTGGTCTTCACTCCCACTTTTCTTTAGCAGCTTTGGTTTTAACTGGAGGGAGGGATAATATAAAAAACTATTAAAACATAAGAAGCCAGCTGCTAAGGTAGCAAGCAGAATAGTTAAAAGCATTGCCTTCTTACAGCACCAACAGTTTGTGGATAAAAGTCTTTCATTAGATCAGCTTATACCATTGGAAAAAACACTGTTGTTTTCAAGCATGTAAGGCCTTTTTCAGCCTCTGGTAGTAGATGTTGCAAGTATTTTTGCTTTGAGTACAGTGGGACCTGTCTGAAGCACAACCCAATTCTCAACAATAAAACAATGGCATCAGAGGTATCAGGTTGGTTTTTTTTTCCTTGAAGAAGACTTGATTAATTTTTCCCACTATGTTACTTCACCTAGTTTAAAGAAAAACAAAAATCAAGAAGTCTGTCCTGTCTGTATGCTTAGACAGCGATCACTACAGCAAAGAACCATTTTATCACATTATACCACTTAGGATTGTGAAGTCCTCATTCTCATGTCAAAGTGTCATTATTATGTAAAGATTCCTGTTGCAGCTTTGGGTGTTTGTTTTTAACTAAACACAAATTTTGTTCTAGATTGAAAAAAAAAATTAAAATCCAGTAGTTATAATTTTTAACCAGGTGCATTCTAACGTGTTTGTTTCCTATAAGCATAAAACTTCATCCAAGTCTCTGATATTTTTAAATTTTACCAAGGTCTCTCTTCTGCGTATGTATGATGTATGAATAGAATTTCGTTACACAAGAAAAGTCAGTCTGCAGTAACTTTACTGCAGCTCACAAATACTTTGACAAAAAATTTAAATTATTTTACTTTTACTGGAAAATAATCTAGAGAGTTGATGACTTTATGATGGTAATTTCTAGTTTTGCTTTTTTAAGTGTGCCTTGATAGATAATCTCCAACTTGCTGATTAATACTCTCAGGATAATTTTAACTTTAGAATACCTTTTCTTTTAGACACTTTACTGAAAAAAGAAAATGCGAAATGAGAGTACAGGTATGTGCCACACGAGTTTGCAGATGTGTGCAGCATGTGAACGTCAACCAACAGCCTCTTTAAGACTTACTCGTAAAAGTTACAGAGTCTAGGAATGTCTTTTTGTTCTCCTTATGGAGGTGTTAAAACTGCTTAGATTTACAAAATGAACAAAATCCAAAAAATCACTTTGAGCCTACCTTGTAGACTATAAAGAATGTGAATACAGTAGTGCTGTATAGAAACAGTAAGGATGAGGCGATGATCATGAAGATGAGTATTCCATTGCTGTGCTGCTTCTCTGCTCCTTTATTAAAAGTGAGTGTTAGAATAAAGGACAGTTCTTCCAATTCACATAACTTTCTTAAGATTCTGCATTTCAGCCCCCTTCCTCTGAGGAATTAGACTTACTAAACTTATACCCATCAATATTTTCTGGTTCATTTGCAGTCTAAATTCCTCAGTGAGATCACTTTTCTTTTGTTTCCCTGAGCGTTTGCAAGGGCAACAGAGCCTTGTTATTTTGTTTATGAACCCTTCCTTTAGGGGTAGACAGAGAATGGAATCCTATTTTCTGCTCTCGTGAAGGAACACCTGAATAAAGCTTACAGACTTTGTTCAGAAATGTAATTAGATAGAGGAAGGAAGAAATATAGGGAAAGTAATAATCCAACTAGGGTTTTCTTTTTTTCTATTTTAGGCATGTAAAACTGAAATGTAATGAAGTTGATGAAGTCTCAATCACTTCTTAACTAGAAGGCAAATGATACAAAGGTTCAGAACTAAAACATTTTTCTCAAGTTGGCACAGTGAATCCCCAGTTCTGACACCCTGTACTCTGTTGCGTGTATTTCCACTAAATGTCAGTTTTTCTACTTCTCATTTTTCTGTTGATACTTCCTTTCTGGTAGCCATAAAACTCGCCATGTAAGAGGATGTAGAGTATGGTTAGATAACATGATTACAAAACTTCTTTCTTTTGTAGACTTCTAGAGTCATTTGCATCATATTACAGAATGCTCTCATTAGCAAATGAGATTAAGATGTGTATTTGTAGAATCCCTCCACGGTTTTACTAATACTTTAATATAGTTGTACTACTCCTAGCAGTTTTGTTAGTATTTCCATCTTAAATGCCATTCTTGAAAGTGTAAATAAAGAGAGTACTTAGGAAAGTTAATTTATTTCTTTTAAGATGCTTCATTAAGAAGGAATGATCAACTGACCTGTTTTCGTGAGTACTGTTCCATCTCCTGTTTGTTTAGAGTAGGGTGAACTTGAATTTGAAAATGATATTCCACAGATATAAATAGCATTGTCATCTGCAGTCAGATCATTGATCTGAAGTGAAATACTATTTTCTGATAATAAATGTACTTTGTACTTCTGATGATCTGTGCATTCAGGAGTACACAAATCCTCATGTTCGTTAGGTAAAAAGCGAAACCACAGAACCTCAGGTGGGGACGAGGAGCATCCAGAGGCCGAGAAAGCACATGTTAAGAACACAGTGTGCACAGAGTAGTTAACTTCCTGAAATCTGGGTTGTGTTACAGTGACTTGGCAGGTGTCTGCATTATCTGTTGATAACAAATAATTGGTAATGTGAGAGACAGTTAAAAAGCAAGGCACAATCTAAAAAGAAAATAAGCTCCTTCTGGTTCATTTGCGAAAAGGTAGGAGGAAAGAAGGGAAACCAACTGTGTGTCAAATTTGAAATTTTTAAGGTTGTTCCCAGCAAAGTTTTCTTTTTGGTAGTTCCTACAGCTTGCCCACGTGTTCATTCAACAGTTTTACCTATGTGATAATGTGCTTCGCTTTCTGTTTTTCTGAAGAAGTGTAGAGAAGATTCATATAGCTAAAATAATGTGAATGTCTCCTTTGGCCCTGGAGAAGACCAGAGGAAGACTTCGTGTAGTTCCCTGCCTCAGATTTAGTCCAGAGTGTTTTGGGGATTGGGGGGG
>VZTL01036093.1:0-16609 GCA_013400535.1 Scopus umbretta
TCTGTGGTTTTAAAAGAGATTTAACAGTGGGATCTATTTTTTTAACTATTTGTGAAAGAATGAACATTGTATTTAAAATCATATATGCTGGTAACATTACTACTCTGCTGGAATTGAGAAAGATCATCTCTGAGAGAGGCCCTTTTATTATAGAATGCTTTTGTTCAGAAATACATCATTCACCTACCACATAACACTGGAGATGATTGTGGTGTGATCTGACACTGTACCTGTGTTCGCCTCGGACTAGATGCCCCCCTCGCTGCCCCCTTGCTGTCCATTCCTCTTTTCATTCTGTTCCCTTATGCAGCAGGCATCTTGAATAACTGATGCCTTGGATGCAATCTGATAAACCCTTTGTGGTGTGCTCTGCTGAACCTGGAAGGGAAGACTCTTCTGTAAAACCACCGTTGTCCAGAGAAGTAGCCCAGAAGCATATTGGTGTCAGTTTTCTAATCTGTAGCAATATGAATAATCACTGCAGATTATTTTACATAAAATTGCGGAGGTAGGAGGTGCTTTGGGGATGTGCTACGCAGATTGTGATGTCCTCAATTAAATTAATGGTAGAAAGATAACAGTTTTCCTCATCTTTTCTTGAAATGTATGTCTTAAATCTGACGACGTTATGAAGGGAAAGCCAATTGTCAAGACTATTAAGCTTATGATAAGAGGTGGAGGTTTTGAGTTTCCATTCTTCTATTTCTGGAGGATAACCTTGATGTTAGGTACTCACCCCCCATCTCATTTTATGCCTTGAGGTATTAGACTTATATCAGTTACAGATCTTTTTCTCTGTCTGAAGTACGGGCATTGGTATTTTTGTGACTTCTCAGATGGAGGTGGAGCTCTGTCCTTCAACTGCTGGCTTTGAACACTGACCACTGTGTTCAGAATCTGTCTCAAGAAGTTCTTACAGGACAGAATCCTCTCAAGTTTGGGTTTAACCAGGAAAGAAGAGTTGCATGCTTGCTTTCCCTTTTCTTTGAACAGCTGTAAAAGTAGGCATTCAACGGAAGTTAGAGGAACTGTCTCTATCTTGAATAGAACTTGTCATCTTTCGTTTTTGTAGGTGATTTTTTGGATTGTCATGATACATAAGGCCTTAGTGTCTTAATAAAGATAACTAAGTTGTATGGACAAAGAACTTAAGTCTTCTGGGTTATGCTTAATACTTTAGTTTATATGCCTTTATGACTAGTGTCAATCTGTTTGACAGAATACTTTTCACATGAAAAGTGGCTATAATAACAACTTGCACAAAACACTTTCAAGTGATCTTCAGGAGCAAATAATGCAAAAATGTAACACTGTATTAAATATAAATTAGTATAAAGGGAAAAACGTATACTCAAAATGTAATAGATGAGTATCTGTAGCTGAGGTTGCCTGTTGCTTTCAGTTCGGTAAGACTATTTCAGTTGTTTGTAACTTTCTCAAATGTGAGCCATTGGAGCTGAAATTTTCCCTGCCCATTTTCTGCTTTGGACTGATTATTTGGGGCTGGAAAGCATTTCAGGTGCAACAAATCAGCTGAAGTATTTCTGAGCATGAATTTAGGAAAGAAAATGGCCGCTGTTGTCTCAGTGGGAAGGTCTCCCCCATTCGCGACAGTCTCTCTTGAGGGAGGACTTGGCAGTCGGTGGTTGACCATTGCTGGAGCTGTGCCAGTACAGCTGTTTGTGGCGCTGTGCTTTAAAGTGGGTTGCTGAAAGGGTCTGGATTTAGGCTAAACCTCCGAGTGGGAATAGCAAGGGAGTTACTGTTAACAGAGGTTGTTTCAGCCATCCAGTTTGGTTGCAGCCTTGCAAGTGGTTGTGGAGGCACAACTGGAGTGGGGCAAGAAGAGGGAGCGTCAGCAATCTGCGGGCTGTGAATGGAGCGGGGTGGAAATCTCTCAAGCAAGCTCTGCTGCCGAAGCCACTCTTCCATCTAGCAGGGGTACCATGTTAACGTTGTACTCGGAAGCATCTTGTTTAAGAGAATAAACTGTGCTTAAATGGTGATTCCTTGATAAGTTGAGTCTCGCTGTCAGCGCTTTGGGAGTACATATGTATGTGTTCTGTGATCTCGGTCTGCCCAAGATGTGTATGAATACAGAGCACTCATTTGTTTGGGAAAATGCCTCTTCAGGGGTCCTAAGTCCTGTCTGCATGTAAAAAACTGCAGGAGGTAGCAGGAGGAATTTATAAGAAAAATAACAAGAAAAAACCTATTTAGAAACAAGGAGCCTCTGTAAATGACACAGTATGGGACCAGTATTATACAAATGGTTGTTTAACTGTGTCAGAAAGTAGAAGTAGCTGGATTTGGGAATGAGTCAAGGGAAGGGTGATGTGCGTGAACGGGTGATGTGAAGAATAACTACGGAAAAATAACTTCCCCTACTATATTGCATCACAGCAGTGGATGGCATTTTTTTATAACTGACTTAAAAACAGATGAAAAAACATCCCCTTTGGTTGGACTTGGTCTACATGGTGCTGGTCATTGACTTCAGTGAGGTCAGGCTTCCATGTAGGTACTTAGGCTGCAACTGATAAGATACATAGTTCCTAACTCTTTTCCTCCTGTGCAATTTGTCAACATTATGCTGCAGGTTCTTGTAGGGGAACTGTAGATTGCCAGTGGGGTGGAAGACCTGCAGAATCCAGAAATCCCCAGATATCTGTTGTTCACTAAAGGAGAGGGCTAGGCAAGTTGAATTACTTCACTTTAAGCTATCAGGCTAAATATAGAAATATGCATTATCAGAGAGGTTAAGCCAAGGAAGAAAAAAAAAACCACAAACAAACCAAAAAAAACAAACAGGTTGCTGTAAAGTTAGCCAGTAACCTGTGTGATCACTCCCAGTAAATAACAACAACATATGCTGTCATATAAAAGTGGGAATGGTTCTGGAATAGCTGGTTAAAGCAGACTTCTGTCCATCTGTCACACAGGCGAATAAGTGACTTGTCTTTGTTCTCATGTTTAGTAAGGGTGGCCCCATCAAAATGTCAATAAATACTGTTAGGAATATAGAGGACCCGTGCGGTTTTGGATGGATCAGAGCCAGTGGCATGTCTCCATCTTCTGTAATTGTAACGGAGAGAAAGGGAATACTGAAGTACAAACAGAAAGTTCTAAAATGCCTTTTGGGTACTGACTTAAAATACAGTTTCATGTTAAGGTTGTGGTGTTCTGATCTAGATGCAATGCAGAGAGGAGCTGACCGTCTCGGAGTTGTACTCCCTTGCTTGGATTGGAAAGTGCCTACCCACCCTGCAGCTCAGGTCTGCAGCAGCCCTCCACTGTGTAAAGGTGACTCTTTCAGATTTGTGCAGCTCAACTTTTTGTCTTTAATCGTACTCAGTCATGTGTTGGTCACTTCAAATTTATTTTTCCATCCTAATAAAGTACACTAATTTTTAAGTATTAAAACTGTGTTTGCTGTAATGCAGCCTATGGTAATTTCTTAGCTCTCTGATATCCCTCTGCAGTTCCATTAGAAATTGTGTCCTGTGCATTCTGTTTTTTATTCTACTGCATTCCAGTAGTTGTGTAGTCTTTTCATTGAAAGTGTCTGAAGCACCAGGTATCTTGTTCACACGCTGCTTCCTATGATAAGCTGTGTAAGGCAACATCTGTGCAGTACAGACAGGAGCTCCTGAAAGAATACGGGGTGCGTCTGCCTCCCTACTTATCTCAGCTTGCTTTTCTTCCCCCTTCTGTGCTTAAGGTCTGTCTTCCTAGTGCCAGTTTGCAGTCTGCGCTAGCATCTCGGTGAAACTGGGGTCAGTCTCAGATATTCCACAGTGACTTGTCAATGACCGGCTAAGAATCAGTCAGGTTCATCCTGCTGCTGGAGAAACGTAAGTGAGGTGGTAACATCTGGAGAGAGAGAGCATGGAGCTGCTGTGTATGGTAAGGACTAAAGAGGAGGAGTAAGTGGAAGGAAAATTAACAGAGCAGAGGAGAGATTGACCGAGAGAATGCTGAAGGTCTGGGGTGGATGTGGGAGAAACCAATGGATAACCCAAAACCAGAACACAGGAGTGTCGAATTACGACCAAAAAAGTGTAGATACTGTGAAAAAACATCCAGAAATGGTGGTGAGGAGTTCTGTTACATTTTAGTTGTTTTTAATTCTTCTCACTTTCCAAGTCAAGAAACTTCATTAGAGCTGAATTTCACCTGCAGTTTACTTATTCACATCCCGCCCAGGCCTGAAAACTCTTACGTTACGTCCGATGTCTGTCACACTTTGGGGCAGCCTCACAAATGCATTGAGGTATAGTGCTCTGGACTTTTAGCTGCTTGGTTCTGGGACGGGTGTTGTACACCCATGTTAGTTCACCAGAGCATTTTGTTCCCTCTGCAATGAAGAGGGAGAATTAAACATGAAAATGGAGTTCACAGCAGTCAGTGCTATGGCTGTGAAGCAGCAAATCAAAAAAAACACCCAAAGAGGGGTGATTTCATTTTGTCCAACAAATGTTGGACGTATGCAAAACACAGTGCCAAAAGCAGGAGTCTTGATGAGAAGGACCACACTGGGGGAGTCTTCTCCAGCGGTGGGTGTCCTCACAGGCTGTCCCTCCTTTCCTCTGCTTGTGGCTCTTGCGTCAATTTAAATGGGAAGGCCGGAGAGCCCTTCTCTGAGGCTTGTCTTTACATTGTTCATTAAGGTACTTTCCTGAAAAGTAAGATGGGGCTTTAGGACTTGAATTTTGCAGAACTTTAATTGCCCTTTGATTGAATAGCTCTGGTCATTAGTGCAAATGTAGTGGGTTAATGTTCTTTGAGGCTAAAACTCAAAGAATAGCCATGGTGGGAGAACAGGGTCTTTCCCCTGTGTCTCGCTGTAGACAGACTGCTGCTTGTCTTGTCAGCCTCTGATGTAACTTAATTAATTGTAGTGGAATTACTCCTGATCTCTAATTAAGTGAGAAGGAAATTGAACTGGACAATGTGAGAAGCTCCCTGTGTTGTTGCTTATCATTTTGAAGAGAAATGGAAGAGTTCACATTTCATTACTGCCAGTCTGTCACCTTGAACATGAAATCCTCCTAACAAAACACTGTTGGAGAAAAAAAGTTGCTAGGTGTGGTGTGTAGGTTCAAGGTTACTTTTTCTGTAGCTAGTTACTTAAGAACTGTTACAATCTTAGGAGGATACCAAACACTGAGTTGCAAAGTTTGTGGTTTTTTTTTTTTTTTCCTTTTTTTCTTTTTAAGACATACTGTGCTAATATCCTGCAGTACTGCCACATAAACCTGCAGTTAATCACTGCCGGATCCTCGCTGGCAGGGAGGTCATACCAAAGCCCTGCCTACTGACATACCTTGTCTGTCTTCTGACTTTTGGATTTGTTTTATCATATGGGGAGACTGTGTTTCACGTTTCACTGGAGCTGTTCTGGGTAAGAGCGTTCTTTTCGTAAGATTTTTAGCAGATCTTTTGCTACTTATGTAAAGAGTTACACCACAAGAACTACCAGTGTGAAGACTTCCACACTGGTGTAGCGAGGTGGCGATTATATTAACTGTGGGAAATAGCAACCATCTCAGGGGTCCCTGGTTGGGTACGCGGCCTTCATAGGAGCAGTGCAGCTCTGAAAGTGGAAGCCTGTCATTCACATTTGAACTTAAATATAAAGAAGTGGCAGGAAAGAAATTACGGAATACCTACCATTCCTCAGGGCTTGCATGGAGCTTCTTGTCATCAAGGGTACATAGTATTTCTCTGATTGCTCATTTTTCTTGGACACACCCTGTGCTAGTTTTACTGTTCTTCTTGGACATCTGAATTAATTATCCAAGTTCTTCTCTATATCTTGGTTTAGGAGTCTTTTTTGCTAGCCAGTTTTTTTACTGTATCAAGGTAAGTTTTAGTACTCCTTCTCTCCCACTTGAGAACTGTAATGAAAGTAATTTGTCATCTGTGTGAGGAAAAAAAGTGTATTTGGCCAAAGATTAAATAAAAAGGTAACTTTCAGAATACAGTATGAGTTAGAGCTTGAAGAAAAATAAATACGATTGACTGAGTCTGTTGTGCATATCCCCAAATACTTGCTTTGTTCTATGTGCATTTAGTCTCTTTTTTGTTCTGAATTTTTGGAATAATCAAGTTGCAGCCTTACCAATATTTTTCCTGAAGATATTAGCAACACCAGTTATTAAATATCCGGTGGTTTTAATTTTTAAGTCAGTTTCTCTTGAAATTCACAGTTAGGTTACTTTACTATGCCATGGTTTCTCAAATTGATCCGTTCTCAATAGCTGTTCCTCATGTTTAAAATAGCAGCACTTTCTTTATCAAATACAAATCTCCTGTTGACACACATGGCTTCCTCTCTGCATTTCTTGACTTACCGTAACTATTTGGTATGTTTTCTAAGTTAAAATACATGATTTGGTGAAAATGAGATCATGAGTCTGTAATTGCATGGGTAAGAAATATTTAAAGAGTAAGATGATGCTAAGTATTTAATTTGAAAATAGAAATACTTCTATTTTGCAGTTCAGTTGCTTAATTTTTGTCTTAAAAGTAATCACAGTTGCTGTATGAAAGAAAACAAACACCTTTGTGGTATTATTCTGCTTAAAAACAATGTAAACATTTTAATAAAAATGAAGTTGAGCTTTAAACTGGTCCTTGGCTTCTAAATTTTATTATTTAAAATAATTTCTTAGTGTGTTTCTTGATTTAAAGACTTATCCTGGACTGAATGCTATTGGACCATTTGCCACACTGAAGTGATCTTTTTGCACAAGCTGATAATAATTATACCTGATGTAGACGTAGAGAGAGTAAATATTTATCTGTGTGTTACATCTCCCATCACTCAATTTCTGGTACAACAAAAATATTTTGTTGAAATTTCCTTGAAATTGAGGCAAAAAGGTCAGCTGCAAAGGATGCATCCAGGCTGGATGGGAGAGCTAGCAGAGGGGACAGATTGCATGGAGAGGATCAGTTTGAAGCATAGTTTAGGTACTCCAGCTTCTGGTAAATGATCATATATAACAACACTGAGGTGAAAATATGAGTCTGAGTAAAATATAATAGCAATCTTATTGAGAGTGCAGTTATTTCGAAAACAGTATATATCCTTATCTAAAAGCTGTTCCTTACTTTTGACTTGGATAAAAATGTTCCTGTCAGAGTGATGGAAAAATGGTATGTTTAACAGTTCACTAAGTGCAAATTTAAAAATATGTTTTCTGATAACAAAATATATTTTTGGTAGTGTTTATATGCTGCCACAGAACTCTATTCCAATATTTTCTGTAGCTGTTATCAAATGTTTGAGACTGATATGCTTGGGAAGGTGGTAAGGGTGCTATAGAGAAAAGTAAACTTATGATGAAGTATCTACGCCAGGTAGTCAGAATTTCGTTTAAGCTTGGTAGAATTTGGGAAATGTGTGCGTCATGTCTAGTGATGTGACAGAACAAACCAATTTCCAGTTATCCTCAAGGTAGATCCTCAGCTGATGTAAACTATTGCAAAGCAAATGATGCTAGTAGAGAATTTGTTATGTTTCTCTAACTAGTGGAGAATCTGTTCTTCTGACTGTCATTTCCCAGAAATGCTGCTGTGGTGTCTGCTGGATTTGAGCCATTTTTATTAAGGAATTCTTGGTGTTTAAAAACTGGGGAATGAGTGCCAGATGATCCTTTCCTCTCACTGAAGTAGACATTCTCACTTTACTTTTACCCTTTCTACAGAAATGTAACTTTTCCTCCTGTTACTTTTCCATTGGCTCCATCAGCATCCTTTGAGGGCACACTTTGGCTGACTTTAGTCCAGGGTTGCCCCTCAAGTTCCATAAAAAGAGAGGACAACTACTGCTCAGTCTTTTTTGGAGAAGGGCAATACAGAACAAAATCTTGATTTGGCAAATTTAGAACAAAGGATGCATTTTACATGTTACAAAAACATTAGATGCTATGTGTAAATAAGGCACTGTTTTCTAAGGTCGCCTATGTTGTCATTTATATTTTGGTTTATTTTTCAAATTTTTTTGTCCAGGGTAATTTGAGACAGCTTTTACATGGTTAAAATAGTTTAGACTGTAAATAAGGCACCATAGATAGCACTAGCTAAAGATTCAGTTATGGAAGTTCATCTAGATGACCTTATTTTTGTCAAAGTTTTTGGACTGTAAATGGCTAATTTTTCATTCTACCCAATGTCATTTATTGTTAGCTTATTCCTAAGAAATAATAAAATTCTCATTTTGATATGTTCTTCTAAATGGTGTTAAACGAGTTAAAAGGAGCAGAGAGAAGTATCATATTAGAGTAATTCTCAATAAACAATTGATTCAGAACAAAACATCCTTAATGATAAGTGTCCTTTGAAGATGACCTGTGATTACAACCCACAGTTTTGCTGTCATTTAAGCTAGAGGGGACATGTGTTACTGCCTTGCTCAATTGATGAGATTGGATGGATGATTGAATGATGAGACTGCAAGCCAGGTCTTTAGCTTGTCAACTCATGCCTAATTCACGATGACAGTGTGCATGCAAGGCAAGTGTCTATATTCTGTCATATTTAAGCTTCTAGTTGCAGCCTTCTCTCTGTTAATGTGGGAGATGCTCCAAAACAGACCGGAGAAGAAAAAGATGGCCATGGACAGAAAGGAGCAGACAATTTTTGTATACGTTACTTGCTGGTTTTTTTCCCTGTTTCCTTCTTTTAATGTTTCCATACAGAAATTATATATTAAGGAAGTGTTATCCATTAACAAAAATATTTAACTGTCTGAGAAAACAGTCTGTGTTTTTATAAAATACATTTTCAGTTCACTGCCTGCCTTTGCAGTTTCCAAAGCATCTTGAATCTGCTATCTTCCCTTTTCCTTGGGATTTTCACGTTTCTTCTGTTCTTGTTCATTGCCCCTCACTTGGCTCTCCATTCCACAGAAGTTTTCATCACTGGGAATTGTGTTGGTACCAGTAACAGTTAAAGTAGCATAGTCAGTTCTAACTACTGTGTGGAGCTGACTAAATTGCAAGTAGTTCCATATACTAAAGCTGCTGAAATCTTTCTAGTAATTTATGTTCTAAAATGTTTCCCTATTTTATTGTAATGATTTTATCCCTGCTGCTTAGCAGAAGCTGGTGACAGGAAAAGGGAGAGTAGCTGTCTGGACCTGTTTGTTAAATGAACATCAAAAAAACGCAAGTTGTTAAATGAACATCAGAAAAGGCAAACATGAAAATGCTGTGACAAGAGAAAATAATTTTAAAGTGTTACTAGTAGCTTAAAACCATTCAGATGGAACTGTGATCTTCTAGAAGTTGGTATCATTTTAAGATTGATGGTTTAGATTTTTATAAGATGCTGAAAAAATTGACAGTTACCAGTGAATCACTTTTTCCTTCCATGTTTAGGTGGTTTCACAGGTGAAGCTCTTTATGCTGAAACTCTTGAAGGTGAGAAGATACTCACCACTTAAGAGAAGATACTCCATATACATAAAACTATTCTTTTTCACCCATGTGATTTGCTTCACTGTATTCTTAGTGATTGTCACACCCTTATTGTCGCAGGTGACTCCGTTGCGTTGGTGTGTACTCACTGTCGCTCAGCCAAATGGAGTTACGTTTCTCCAGGCAGTCAGTGGCAAGAGGTGGTAGGTTTTTTCCTGTGATAGGGTGTGCTGTGAGGTCTTTTAATGCCATCAGACAAGTCAGAAACGTAGGCGAATACTTGCAAATGGTGTAAATTGTGTGACACTAACTAGTTTTGAGTCCTAATGAGCTGAACAGATACCACTTCTGCAGATGCTCTGTCGTTGTCTCAGGGGAGTGATCTACCTGTGAGTGCGTGCGCTGCAAAGCGCCCTGCTCAGCCAGCTGAGGACTCGGACCCCTTGCAGTTTTGGTGCTGCTTTAATTCATTAGACTGGTTCCAGAGTCTTATTTTGCAAGACATACTATGTAAATGATGTAAACATTATCGGTTCTTTAGATTATTTATGTTTTCTCTAGCTGGATGAATAAGTTACTACACAGAAGATTTGGAAGGTCACATAAGCTGCAGAACTTACAAAAGTGTTGAAGTATTGTGACATAGTTAAGTTCTTAACAGCGTGCTGTGCTCTGAGCACGTGAAGCTGCCTTAATGCAGCTACGAATGGGAAGGTTAAGCACATAATTGATAAATTTCTTGTTTTACTTCTTTAGTAGAATGTATTTTTTCGTTTCCATCTCAAAGAAGGGGCTAGCTCTGGACTTGGCTGTAAATACATGTTCCTTTTTTCCTCGAAGGGTGGAAGTAGCAACGTGTGACACATCACACAGTCTCCACTAAGTCTTATGTTACATTCCATGTGCGTGTTTCGCTTTACCTATATATTGATTGGTATAACCAAAAGTATCATTTGGTGCATAGGTTTTAAGGAAGCATGAATATACTTTTAATGTTTTAAAGGGATGCATGGAGTCAAATTAGGATTTATGGAGTCAAATCAGGATTCATCCTGTCAAAATTCTAGAAATACGGACAGTTAAAGTGACTACATTTGCATTTAGCTGGTTTCACTATAGATTAATAAAATGTGCAAGTCACGAGATAGTGGTGTGACCGCTTATTGGAAAAGGTCTTTGGGAGCAGAGTAGCAGGAAATGTAGAATCTATGTAATGTAGTACACAGAATATATGTATTATATGGGTATCAAATGAATAATTAGTATATCAGGTATAATACAGTGTAATGGGAGTATTTTTTGATGTACAGTTGTGTTAAAAATTGTCATAACAGGTACACATAGTAGGAAAAATTTAGAGTTATTGTAGACTGTTTGACAAGTATATATGTATTTTCCACAATTTTCTTAAAAAATATTTGGTTGATTTTTTTACTTTATTTTGGCTTTTTATTTAGCAATATTTAGTTAGAACTGTACAATACACATGTAAATGATTTGTTGGCAGGGTTTCTATCACAGAGTGCATTGCATAACTCTTGAAGATGGTCTGATTTCTTTTAGGTAAAGTTGGTTGCTAGAGGTGTTCAAAGGAGAGATTCCTACACGCCTGCAAAGAGGAATCTTAGAAGAGAAACTTCTTAAATCACAAGAGAATGTAATTCTCATTAGGGCTGGGCTCAGTCTGTTGAGGCCTTTGTTTCTGCAGTTTTTTAGGACTGTGTGGTGGGTTGATCCTGGCTGGATGGCAAGTGCCCACCGAAGCTGCTCTATCGCTCACCCTCTCAACTGGACAGGTGAGAGAAAATATAACGAAAAAAAGCTCATGGGTCAAGATAAGGACAGGGAGAGATCACTCACCAGTTGGGGAAATTAGTTTAATTTATTACCAATTGAATCAGAGTAGGGTGATGAGAAATAAAACCAAGTCTTAAAACACTTTCCCCCCACCCCTCCCATCTTCCCAGGCTCAACTTCACTCCCGATTTTTCTCTTAACTCCTCTCCCTGAGTGGCGCAGGAGGATGGGGAATGGGGGTCGTGGTCCGTTCTTTGCACGTCTCATTGTCTCGGCTGCTCCTTCCTCCTCAGGAGGAGGACTCCTTGCACTCTCCAGGGGAGACAGTCCTCCATGAACTTCTCCAACATGAGTCTTTCCCACGGGCTACAGTTCTTTACGAACTGCTCCAGCATGGGTCCCTTCNATTGGCTCTATCAGACACGGGGGAAGCTTCTAGCAGCTTCCTACAGAAGCCACCCCTGTAGGCCCACCGCTACTAAAACCTTGCCACGTAAACCAAATGCAGACTTAGCAAAAAATTCAGGCTGTGTCATTACTGAGTAACTTAAAACCTGAATTGGGAACAAGATCAGAAACTGGATGGAGGAGAGATTCAGTATGTGTCTAAGTCAGGATAGCTTAATTTACATTCTTCATGCTTACTTCAACAAGGATTAAAAAATTGGCTGTTTGAAAATTAGTGGTGAGTTGATATCTTTGTTTTCTGTGCCTGTGTCAATCATAAGACAACACTGGAGTTAACCTGTTGCTTTATCGCTATTCTAAGTGAGCATAACATACATAGTGTACTTGAGAGATTTAGGAAGGTTAAGAATTTTATGTAAACCATCTAGTGTATTGGTGTATTTGCGAAGCAGGAGTAGTTTCTGCAGTCTGTGTGTTTCCACCACTGTACATTCTGTTTGTATAGCACTGGGCCGAAACAAGGAATCTCAAAAACTCGGTATCTTTAACATACCGTCCAGAAGTGGCTACTAATTTCCAATATATTCCGGTTTATAAACCACACTGCACTTCTGCAGCCATTTATCATCTGTTTGAAACAAATTGCTACAGAAATTTACATTATTTTAATAAAACCCATTCTTACCTACTGTGGCATCAGTTAGCACTGGGGGGTGGAATCTTTCTTCCTCTGAGCTTGTCTACTTTGTTTGACTTCTAGAAGTTAATATCCAGTGTCTTGGTACCTTGTTAGAAATAACAGGCAGGGTTTCATGGTAATAGGCAGTTAGAGTCCCTTTTTCTTGACAAATGAGTACATTTTTTTCCCTGCTCTGTTCACTGAAGATTTCTTTTGCCCATCAGGTTCAGATCTAGTGCTGCAGCTGTGTTCAGGTGGGCCAGCAGGGGATAGTACGAGGATTTGCTCCCCGTTGTCTCAGCAATGGCAGTGTAGGGCATTGGTAAGGCTTTGGTCAGAACCTGTTCAGTCAGGACAAGTTACTTGTATCCTGCAGATCTCTAATGCAGTCTGCTCTTGTCCATCTGTCTGTCCCATTGTTATTCCATCATACTTCCTTGTCGGATTCATTTTCTAGATTAAGAAACAACAAGTGCTCTATCTTTTAATCCCTTAAATCCCTTTTCTGTTCTTGTTTCATGGATGGGCTTACCACTATTTTCTACAGATGCAATGAAACATTCTGTTGCAACCTCCCCATCAGTCACTTGATAGCTCACTTTTTCCTTTCAAAACAGCAGCTCTTGATCTTCCCTTTCAGAAACCCCGCCGTGGTTGCTGTAATCACAGACTGTCTGAGTTCTGGTTAACTCAAGTGTATCACAGTTTTAAACTATGCATATATATTTGATTTACAGATGTTTTTTCTGCAACTCCGGGGCTCCAAAGCCAGGTAAAACAGGCTTTCCAAACAAGTCAGCAACAAATGTTGACTTGACAATCCCAGTAGATAAAGTAACTGGTCCATCTGCAGTTTGAAAAGTCCTGCACAAGGTCTACCAGCACGCCCCGACTCATGATACTGAAGGTAAAGGGTATTTCCCCCTTGACCTCACTAAAGAACGTGAGATCTGATAGCGAGGTTGTGTTGTGAGGACTGCTTGTGGTGCATATTTGCCAAGATATGCAACTGTTTGTGATATTTATGTCAAGTATTTGATTAGTAAATGTTTTTAGTTGAAAACGTTTTTTAATTGTATAGATCTATTGTAGGTGAAAAGTCTGGTGAACGAAATGCACTACCAGTTTGTTCTGCAAATCTGATTCTAAAATCCTAAATTCTAAAATGTGTCTTAATGGTGAATCAAGAAGGAAGGTCCTTTTGGTTGCCTGGGACAGCTTCTCCCTTTCTTCTGCACCTGGACTCTTCTCAGCATCTGCTTCCTCACTGCTGTTTCTTTTTTAGCCCCATTGTTTGCGGAGGGTTTCTTCTTTGTCATGTTGTGCTGCAGGTGCTCTGTGGTGTGCCCTCTCCTGTTTCTCCATAGCTTCTTATGTGCTCCTCATACACTCCTCTCATTCCTCTGCTGGGGTTATTCTGGTGGCAGCTCCCACTCGTCACAGCTGCTGCCATTTTCCCTACGTACTGTAGTAAAAAGCTGGAAAATACCGGGTTCAGGACTACCTATGGAGCTTGCATATTTTGGTTTCTTACATATGATGAATGAGGTTTGAATTCAGGATCAGAGGCAGGGGCCTCTTCTGCTTGACGTGAAAAATCAGGAGTTTTCCCAAGCAGAACAGTGTGTCTTGTGTGGGCTGGCCCCTGGGAGCAGCTCTAATGCCCAGCTGACTGCCCCTGAGCCTGTGGTGGGCTCCGGGATGTGGGTGTCCTTTTGATTCTGCTTCAGGTAATGGACCTGGTCATTAGTGATGGTAATATACTGGCCAAGTGTGCAAATACATCTGGCACTTGCATTCTGAAAAAGGCATTGTAGGTGCATTGGTGAGGGCTTGCTTTGGCTGTACCGCATCTGCGTTGTGGTCCAGTATGTGAAAGTCCAATGCAACAGCTGTTTTGGCACGTGTAAAGCACGGGACGGATAGTTCTGTTTCCCAGGGAGGCAGATGTGCGAGTTCTGGGTTACGTGGAAGTATCAGTCCTAGCGATGCGAAGAGAGTGCGGAGATCTTGGAGCCCCAGGTGCAGCTCACAGTTCCTCTCAAAGAGGAAATTCACTTTGTGGAGGAAGGTTTTTCTTCCACGGTTTGAGCTTTTCCCTAGCATATGGGTAGGTAGGAAGAATTTGCCAAATGTGTGATAGTTACATAAAATATGCAACATCTGACAGATAAAAAAAGTGGTATAATAAATGATTCCTTTGCACTCCCTCTCCAAAAAAACTAAACAAAATGATAATACAAAGTCCATCAGATTTTTTTTCCCGTTTATGAGGTCCTTTATGTTAGTGTGGAAACTCTAGCTGTGAGCGTGGGCTAACAATGGCTGGATCTATTTGAGAGCTTTCTTTTAAGGCCAGTACTATGCTATTTTGAATTACAGTATTCATTTTGGTTTTATTTGCCATTGCTATTAATGTGGGAGATTATTTCCCCCATCTCATCTCCATTTCCAGTTCTGCATCTGCTAGAACTCAGAGATACCAAAGGCTGCTTGAAGTTCTCGGTGTTTTTTGTCTCCTTTCTCCCTTTTCTGTCTTTCCCATTTTTAAAGCTGTACTAGTTTTCCAAAGGATAAAGTGAAGTTAAAAAAAGTAGAGTTTTATTTAGGAGCTGGGGATTATTTTGCTTTACTGGAAATATTTAGCCAAGTTGGCGGTTTGGAAATATTTTCATGAGAACTGCTTGAGCTAAAAGTTACTGAGACAAGATTCCATAAAAATAACTGTGAACTCCAGTTTATAACAAGGTCATTGTTGGCAGCCTTTGGTTTAAAAACTTTCCGTAGCTGCAAGAAAGGAAGAATTACGGATCAAAGTGATCTGGATTTTTTTTTTGTAATAAAAAAAAAAAAGTCAACATTTGGATTTGAACCCCACTGTGACTAGTTCATTTCCATTCAATTTTTACTCTGTATCCTTAATAAGAATGACACCGAGGAACGGAGGATGGGAAGAGACACTTTTTTCTATTTAAAATTGGTTCCGCAGGATGGAAATTTGGCAACAGACGTGGAAACTAAGCAAATCTGTTTACAGAGCTCTCTGCCTCTCCCTATAATGAAACCAACAAGAAAGCTCGAATAAATAAAGATTTCAATGCGGAAGCCACACTTTGTTGAAATTTTTCTTTGTGCTGCTTTCTTGGTCTTTTTAGCTTGTTGATAAACTAGTTATTTGGTGTGAGATGTAATGTAAATCAAGGGTGCCAGCACTCACCTTGTGTCCTGTGCTCTTCAGAGCTTCTGGCCAGTGTTCACACGAATGAGCCAGATACAAAGAGTCTGGAAGGGGTGATATCAAAGCAGCCGAGGGTGTTACAGATGCTGCTAGGATAAATGTTAGGAGAGAGCTTTTATGAGAAGAGTCATTGCAGCTTTCATACATAAATTTAAGGGTTGGGCTGTGGCTAATGTTAACGCAGGAACACATGGGAGTAAGTGGAATCAGTTTCCCATCTCTAACTCCTACAAATCATTGTCAGATCTTTTCAGAGTTCAGGTGGGTGTACCTGTGCCCTCCGTGGTGTGCTACCAGGAAATAGCTAGGATGGGAGGCTGGAAGGACACAATTCCCTGTGCCATTAACTTAATGATCAGGAAAAATGAGCCAATTGGGGGATGGAAATTAGTCTGTTAATCTGGTAAAGAGTAGTAGAAATTTGCCTAAGATCAAGGAGAAAACCTGGGAAAAGCTGTAACTTGCTGACTCGGGAAATTTTCTGGTGCTCTGCAGTTCCCATCAGTCCCTCATATCTGGCAAACAGCAGAAAATAGTTTAAATTTTTTTAATATTTGCTTACTTCTTGTTCCTCAGGTTAAAAATTGTTAAAAAAATAAAGTCTTATCATCACTGAAGAGTTACAAGAGGAAAACTTGTTGTTATTGTGCCTGTGCCACTTCTTAGTCGTCTTCTTATATATGGCTTAGGAGGCATATATAAAGGGAAGAGGTTGGTGGTACCTTAAATTCGGCTTCACAATAAGCAAATGCTTATTTTTTTTTTAAAAAAAAAAAAAAGGGCAGAAAATTACATTCCTTTGCTCCCTAACGTCTTATCTGTGAAGATGCAGAATTCATCAATTGCAAGGATAGTAGCTAATTCAGAACACAGTGTTTACAAATGCATTACCTTGATGAATACAAGCTCTGCGGGAAGAGTCAACTTTTCTTTTATGAGAGGAAATGCCACCTTTCAAAGTAAGTGAAGCCCTTTGAGGGGGTGTCGTGGTTTAACCCCAGCCGGCAACTCAGCACCACACAGCCACTTGCTGAGTCCCCCCCTGGTGGGATGGGAGAG
>VZTL01036094.1:4971-25809 GCA_013400535.1 Scopus umbretta
TAGAAAATAAAAATAGTTGGCTCAATCCCTCTTGGGCTAAGATGAACCAAAAATCCTGATCTTTCACTTCCCAGACAGTGCTTTAACACCTAGACTATTATGTAAAAAACAGCCAGTAACTCACCTGGCAGCTGAGATTTTTTGGTTTAGTTCACTGCTGTCTCAATGAGTTAGGGATGGTACAAGGACACCTATCTTATCACGTCACTGTAGGAGATAAGGCAGAAATACCTCCACAACCCTCTCCAAATTTCAGTGATACTAAGGTGTCTACCTCTCTGATGTCTCTCTTCCCAGCCCAGGTTGCTTCTTAGCATGCATAGGGATATGATTAGGAACCTAAGGAGATTTGTGGCTAATAATGCAGGTGACGTGGTTTATTCTTAACAGTGTAATATGCCAACTCTTCTCATTTTATTGGACTATGCATCTTCACCAATATTTTTAAGAACATAAAGGATAGCTGAAAATTACATTTGTATTTTAACTTCTAATATAGTAATAAATACATCTATATCTTTGTACATTTTTACTTTAGACTGTTGCTACAGATTCAACAAGACAGCCATGTATTTATGGTGGTGTTTTTACTTTTGCATGTAGAAGAACTATATCCTACTTTTTAAGCATAAGTACATGGATGCTTACATTATGGGTGCAACTACAAAGCGAGCATTACATCTTGGACTGCTTTCTCAGTCTTCCCCTATCTACATATCCACCCTTCGTACAGCACAGAACAATAATCTGTTACCTATTNAGCACATAAGAGCAGCGCCAAGCCTGAGCTACTATTTCCTGAGTGGCAGGAAAAGACCAAGTGGGTATGCTATGAAATACAGCTAGGAAGCTGCAGCAAATAGCCATGGATCAGATCAGGTAGGAAGCTCGGGGCAAATACGTCACAAATGCTTTCTCAGGGGTTCCTCATAAGATACATCTGGGACCTGCTCCCATAACCCTTCCCTGCAGGGCGTGCAGTTCCTTAGGGTGGGGAGGGAAGATCCTGCAGCAGAAACCTCAGCAAGACCTTGCCCCCAAAACCTTCCTTCCCACAGCTGGGGAGATGTGGCTGTGAGCTTGTCACTACAGATAGATATTTTCTACTCAAACTTTCAGAGATAAATAAAAAGAAAATTCAGATTCTGTAGAGCAGTTCATCAGCTGCAAAGCAAATAGCTATAAATCAGTTTATCACAAACAATAACAGAACAGGAATTAACATTAACAAGCTAATGCTTCATCTGATTGTGAGGGTTTTTTTAATCTTGTTTCTAATTAATTTTGACAGATTGAATTAAAATGCTTATTTGCTTTGCATTTGATGTGCATGGGGCCCTTCCTGATCACTTCCACTCATAAGATTATATGCCGTCAGCACCAGAATTTGTAAGCCCTTTTTTTTTTTTGGACACTGGAGAAGAGGACTAGGTCCTTATTTCCATTTGTTAAATATTTTGATCAATTAAGAGGCTTCTGTTTTTCAACAAGGTTTTCCTGCTTTTTATATGGTTTTGCTTTTAGTTTTTCAGATGTAGAAGTTTTATTTTAACTTGGATATAAATGCATATTGTTCCTGTTTTGACTATGGAGCCCCCTCACTATAATCTTTTTTTAAAAGCCTTCCCATGTTAGTTCCAGCTGAAGTACCAGAGGAATAGGCCTCTTATCCTTCTCTGTACTTTCTGTCAAAACACTTGCAAAAAACGTTTCTGAGACATTTCAGCTAGAATTAAAAAGAGAAGACTGATTTCCTAAGATATGTATTCCTTCTCCTGACAGAGTCAAGGAGACAGGCTGCTTCAGGAGAGAAATTACTTTTCTTGCATTCTTTTCTCTTTCTGATGTATGAACAATTCTCATTATCATTAATTTGGATTCTAGTTGCTTACAGAGGTGGGCGTAAGCTCCTCAGCAATGAACATTTTTTTAGAGCTACTGGGTGCAAAACTATAACTATCAAACAATGCTCAAGACTAATTCTAAAGAGCTACGATCTATCACACACAGTCAGGAGATTATTGGGTTCTTATGTTTCTGTACCCTGTGTCTTAATACTTGCAGTTTTGATGACTGCTGCTAGAATGCACACATTTCAGGAAATGGAAGCAAAAGAGGGGAGAGAAAAATCTTCTAGCAACATATTTCACAGTAAATAATAGAGAGCTTGGAAGGTCAGGGAGTATAATGATTCTGCACAGAATTTCAGCTAGTACCCTTAGACTATGCATTAATTACATTTGTAAAAGTTATGTTACCTGAGCATAGAGGTGACTTCTTTTCTTTGCTCTGTTTATGCTGCCTATTTTATGTTTTATTTTAAAAATCCTGTTACACAAACTTTTGTGAAAATAGCTTACAGGAAAAGTATATAGATGAGTTACATGCAAAAATAGCACACACATTCACTGCCACCTGGTATTAGTGTCAATAAAACAACAACCCAAAGAAAAAGTAAATCCAAAATAAGCCCCTTGGAATGAATGGAACATAATTCAGCTGACATAATTCAGCTCTTGCTCCAAGTGCTAAATCCAGCACAGATGGAGTCAGTTACTCTGCATTAGCACCACTGTTAACTGAGGGTAGAACCTTCCTTGGTGACTCCTTCCTGTTGTCTGACTGGGTTACGAAGACTGATGTAATGGTGGTACCAGGCAAGAACAGCCAGTCTTGAAGGATGCTTGGTCCAGCATACACTTCAGTGTTTATCAATAATGATCGCTAACTGGGAACAATAGGTAAGGTTACATGTACCCTGTGTGCTGACAAGTGAAGGGATAGATACCTGAGCTGTCTGGTGTGCAAGATCTTGCTTCTCCCTCACGTGCAGGTGCTGAAAATACTACTGATCCCTTTTGCCCCAGGACACAATAGAAATCATAGCAACTAAGCTTAAATGAGCTCTTTTGGCACTGAAATGGCTAAGAATATTGTTTGCAGTCCATTCCTACTGAAGGCTGAGACTATTTTCAACTGTCTGCTGTGAAAGCCAGAGTAAACCCAAGCTAAGTACAAGGAATCTGAAAGCATCAGCACACCCAGTGTACACTACCATCATTCCCTACAGAGCCATGCAGAGTAGGGGCACAACCTTCCACGTGTGTCTTTTCACAGTAGAATGACCATCTTCAAGATCTGTAACCCAAGTAAAGAGCTACATGACGTAAGATGCTCTCATAAGCATAAACAAAGTATTTAACCTAATATATATGCACTATTTATAAGTTGTAGGGACAAGCAGAATAGAGAGCAGGCAACACAAGGGGATCAGGCAGATATTAAGGAAAGAGACGTTTCATCAGTGTGCGTGTAAAACGTACGTAGTCAATGAGAATACAAGTAAAAAGTTCACCCAGCTTCAGTATTCTCTTCAGATTCCTATGTTATTAAATAATATAGCACAACAAAATCTAAGGCAAATTATTACTGATGTATTGGGGAAAAAACAAGCAGCCTACATTTAAAGCTGTATTTGTTCATTTGTATTTGCTTTATTAACAGATATGATAGTGTTTTAAAATAATACATGACCCAACTCTCTCTTTCTGAAATGCCAGACCATGCTAATTTACAGCAATTGGGAAGCTGAAAATACTTATGGCTTCAAATTTAACCCACAAATTACAAGCCAAGACCAACCAATGCAACAATATAAAGACAAGGTGATACATCAACTGTTTGAGAACAGCCACCTTTCAGCAGGAAGTTAACTCTAGAGCCTTCCTATTGCAATTTCCAAAGGAAGAGGACATCGGTCAGTTGTAATTAAACAGCTGATCATGACTTGTAGATCTGCATAAAAGCCATGAATCATGGATCAAGCTTTGAAAAATCATTAACCGTAATTTCACTTTTTTATCCTTCCCATGCCATTTACAGAATTGAAGTTAACCTTTTCCAGTCCTCTCTCAGGTGCTGAGGTGACTGGTTTGCTCTCCTGCTGAGGAATATATATAACATTTTTCTTTGGCGTGCTTATTTCCTCACACTGATTGATTTAAGATTAATCATCTAATGAGTTGGAGTATGTAGCCAAAATACATGCACCTTAATGTTTTCAAATTTTCCTTCAGTTCCAAGAGACTGGTTAGTGATATTTCTGCATTTATCACAGCACTAGCCTTTTCACTGGGTTGTCAAGTTCTTTCCAAGACATTTGCTTGAAAATATATCTGCTTTCTTCCCTGATGATCTAATCAGTTTTCAACTCTAATCACCATATGTTACTACTAGCACTACAGTTTCATTGAAATTCTTCAGTGTTGCTCTGCATAGGGATTTTGAGTTAGCAACTGTTAAGTTAGTATTTAGGTTTTCCTTTCAAGCTCTTTCATCCTCCATGAAGCAGTGCATCACTTCAGTTCTCCAGTTCTTGCTCCACTTATGTCAGTATCCAGTTGTGATTGTATAGTTTCCCTACCTATTTTTTTCTGTCCTTCATCTTCACCTGATTCTGAAAGACCCTTAAATCCATAGCTCAGCTCAAGTTGGAATTTCCAATAGACCCTATTTTTTTCTTATTAGAACTATTAATTTTCCGTATTGCTTTTTGATAGGTGTTGTGTTTTTTTTTTCTAAATCTTACTTTTAGGTGTTTCAGTTTGGGGTTTGTTTTTTTTCTTCAGAACAAAGGCTATGGTTGCTGATAAGATGTTCTGCTCAATATGCTATTGCATTTGGAACAACCTGCTTAGCTCAATGCAGAAAAAAAAATAGTAGCAAAAGATCACATGAAAACTTGATCATTTGTTTTGCTAACTCATAAGATCTAGGTTTCTTTGCACACATTTTAGTGAGGATGTGCACACCCTCAATCGTACAGTATGCCAGGGACATTCTGAGATAATGTTTTTATTGGTGGTATCCAAAGAAGTATAGAAAATGAAAAAAAATCAGAATATATCTCACTACTTGATAAGATGTACTTGCGGCATACATGACAGAACAAGGGGAAGCTGTAGTAAAACTATGAAGGGAGATTACATGCTCTCTGTATGATGAAACTCTGGTCAATCACCATAGCTGTAAAGGTATCTGGAAATTGAAATGAGGCTTTACTGGGAAGAGGGAAGAAAAAAATAATCATAGCACACACCAAAGGTCAGAAAAGTCAACCAGGCACAAAGTACTGGGCCTTTTAGATTCCCTTTTATCTATAGGCAAAGAAGAAAAAAAAAAAAAAAAGGAAAAGAAAAAGCTTTCTTCCAAGTAGATGGTTTTGAGCTGCCATTCTACCATATATAAGCACCTGTCTAATATTCCTTAGTTGTAGGCTTCTAATAAATACTAATTCTCTAGGAGCATACTTGTAAAAATCATCATCTTTTCAGAATCCTTTGGGCCTAAAATATCTGACCATAGGTTAATTAATAAATTGCTTCTAAAACTGAGTGAGATTGCAACACAACTACTTGATACTGTATATAATGTTTTCAGCCTCCATAAGACTGTTTCAGCTATTGTCTACAGGCAATAATTTTCCTCTGGAAAAGTCTGTAGGGAGAGTTGAAACTTTGATAAACATCATAAGTCATGCTTCCTTAGTAGACTGGTTAAAAAAAAAAAAAAAAGAAGTAAGATCCTTTCCTTTTGATCATCCTACAGGGTTTTTTTTGATTGATCTAAATTGTTGCATGTCAACCATTATTTAATAACACCACCTGAATAGAATAAACTATTTTGATGACCTCCAATATGTAAGCTAAAAGATCTCCATGAATCAACAGGTATTATTTCCATAGATGCATCGTTTATATTGGAATCCTCCATTTTTTCAGTCAAACCAGTAGCATGGCATTTTCAACAGATGTTAAAAATGCCTCATGACCAGTTTTAAGAGCTACATGCAGATTTTACCATACAGACACACATAGTACAATCTGTATTTTTAAACTTCTTCATATATGATTTTGTGCTAAATTACAGGAATTAGGTATATACAAAAACCAAGACAACCCTTTTTATAAATATTAGTTAAGCCATGTACAATATTATTTATTATAAAACTCCAAACTGAGACATTTAAACCCTCTCCATTTACTGTGGTAAGGCGATTTCCATAATTACAGAGTCTACCACCACTGTAATTATCCCTCCTCTTACCCACAAGGACCAAGTATTTGAACTGATCTATAAGGGGAGAAATAAAGGATCACATATTTAAATGTAGCTCTCCAGCTTGAGCCTGAAAATTGGAAGCCAGCAAACTTATGATTCAGAAAAGCCTGCTGTGGTATTTTCTCCAGTACCCGGAGAAATCCCCGTGGCACAGAGTAAATGCCTTCCTTTGCAATAGGTGTTTTCATACGACAAGGAAAGGAGAAGTGCTGCCCACTGCTCCATTAACAGAATTACCTCTTTGTAATCTGTGAAATGCCAAAGTAGCTGAAATCCATGCCTTCTTTTTTTTCCTGTGACAAAAGTGCCAAGTTGTCCTCCGTTTGCAAATCAGCACTTCACTGCTGCAACACATTAATGCTTATATTTTGTTTAGAGACTTGTAAAAGATGTTTTTCACAATTCAAATGCAAGTCTCAAGGTTTCTCATTCTTCACATAGATGTACTACCAGCATGGCCGCTGCTTAGGAAATTGTAAGCTATAATACCAACAGGCTATGACTAACAGTCACTGGAGAAAGCAAATTGATAACCTTGTGTAAATGGAAGCCTATTTTCTGATTTTCATAAGCATTTAGTAATGTCCTGTTAATGCAACTGAATTTGCTCTTTATTCCTGAGAGATGAAAGCATGTTCTGTATCTTACTAAATCTAACAGTTGTGACAACTCTTGCCTGTTTGCTTCTAGCAGTGCAACACCTGTCCTGAAAACTGAGTAAATTCCCTCACAATTGGCCCACACTAAGCCATGCTGCTCCTGCTGTTGTGTTGCCACCAGAAGCCAAGCTAGCTAGCGTAATGGCCAGCAGGAGAAGCCTGCAGACGCTGCAGTTGCACCTCTGACTGCAGTATTAAGTATATCATTGAATCTAGAGGGTAAGCGACAGATCAGAAGAATGAACTTTGGCATTTCATAAACTAAACAATGTCCTGGCTCACAGAGCTGCCAGCTTTTCAGATATTGAGGTAAGGTATGTCTCCAGTCTTGGGAGGCAAGACTGGGCAAAAGACTACACGGCTTTTATAAGATCCATTGTAAGACCTTTTACTGCTGAGGGCACAGAGGAACGTTCAAGGAAGTATCTAGGAAGAAAGGGGCGGAATAGAGGTACGGCTCACCCACTCCCTTTTCCGCCCTCTCTCAGCACAGCGCATGCAGCTAGTGAAACCCCAGCAGCGGTGCCCGGTGGCTATGTGTCCCGAGGCAGCACCACCCCACTCCCCGGTGCAGGGCTTTAGTAAAACCCACCTACTCTAGCCAGCAGGAAACTGAGCGTTCACAGTGCTCAGACCAGAGGACTCCCATGCTAACTGTCACTGTCTCTTCTCCAGCACCACTATGTGAGCGTGGAGTGGGCTAGAGGCACTATTTTTCCTTTTTACTAAAACGAAAAACATGGATACATAGGGTTTTTTTTCCCCCTTCAATAATTTCTTATTTTTCTTTACTCCAATATTCCCCTAAAAGTAAATCTTCCTTTTCTGTGCTTACAACAGGGTAAAAGTGTAATTCTTTCTGTGGGAGACCTATTTTGAAGGCTTGAAATCTCTCCCAAGTACTTTAAATATTGGTCATGACTGGTTCCTGCACCATTGATTCTATGCCATGTGGCATCAGTAGATATCATCTGCTTCTGAGAATGAATCACTTTCTGTCATGATTGGCATTTTCACCAATTAGCAATCCTTCCATGAGATGCACATGTCAAAACAGCACGCAAGTTCGTTTTCATGCTGCTGCTACGTGTCTTCATTTTGTTAGTACTGCTTGGACATAAAAACCAAGGATATTGCACAAATTTTATGAGGGTTTTTTTTTTTTTTACCTTAAACATGGCTCTAATTTTAGGAGGTAAATTTCACAAAATATGCAAAATATTCAAGAACTGCTGATTTAGAAGTACCCTGAAATTTTAAGAATAATCTTAAGGAAACCCCTACTTCACCACCTGTTTAAGCATATGACAGAGGATCTTAGACTTCCATTCCCAGTTTTACTATGTAACTTCACAGAAGTAGCATGGGCCATGATCAGCACCACTAAAGTCAAGGAAAGCTTTCATTTTAATACGTGCAGATTTGGGCTTTTTTGGGACCAAATTTTCAAACCAAAGGTCTGTAATGAACATATCACTAGAATCTGTCAGCACAGGTCTCAAAGCACCTTACAATAGTTATTCCTTCAAAATCACCTATGATATAAATATTACCATTCCCTTTTTGCAGCTGAATAAACCACAAGACAGTAGTTAAGGTACCAATTGTTGACCCAGATGTCCATTTCTACAGATGCAATAACAATAAATTGCACCTGTAACTTTGCATTCAAAGATGATTCATACTTTTTATGAAGATTTTTTGCTTTTCACAGTACTTACCAAGAGATGGGAAAAATGCTTGTGTTATGGCAGATAGCCTGGAGTGAAAAACTAGAATGCTTAAAAATGGTGGAAAGAAAGAAAACAACAACTTGATAGATCCCTATTTTGCTATTGTTCCCATTCTTATCAAAACTTTCTCATCAGATTTGGTGTCATGAGAGAAGCAAGCCACAGAACTGTCTAGTGAGCATTTCTTATGCTATCACTGTACAGTCAGCAGGCAGGGTCACTGTTCTTACTACAAAAAAGTAGGTTGATATTTTGAAAAAATAACAGAACAAGAAACATGTCTGACAATTCTGGTTTTGTGCACGTTACGCAATTAAAGAGAAGCAAAAAAAAATATCATTTCCTTCATAAAGACGAGAGTGATGAAAACGCCACAGTTACGCAAATGTAACTGTCATCGCATAAATGCAGAACTGAATGCTTCTATATATACAAACACATATGCTGCTCTGTCAAAAGAATGCTTTTATTGGTGATCCAGAGGAAAAATAGAGGGGGAAAAGAAATAATGAAAGCAATTGATATAATAAAGTAGGTGGAAGACGACCTTAATGCCATCAGAACAGGTGAAAACATTTCCACTGACATCGGTGAAGTCAGGATTCCACTGTACCTCTGTACTGGATTGAAAGCTGCTCTTTTTGAATACTGACTAACGTTGACAGTGAAATATATTTTAAGTGACAACAAAAGGCAATTTTCTAGCAGAAGGAATTCTGAATAAAAGGTCAAGCAAAACTGTACATAAGCTCAAGGTCAGGTTTAATATGGCCTTTTGGACACGAAAATAAGGAATAGTTTCCTATTCGCAGCTAAAAAGTACAAGTTTTGGAAGAAGTCTTCCTTGACCTACTTACATGCATAAGCCTGATGGTTTCAGAGGACTTCCTACTGGGAAGAAATCTAATGGCATCTGTCCTTTCCAAAATGCACATACTTGCCAACATTAAAGGATCTATATTCTTATTTTCCTATTCACCACAAATACAAAATACATTTTAATATTATACAGAGAAACACCTTACAGTAACTAAAAATATATAGATTCCCCAAAGTTGACATAATCATTTGATTTACTGTTTGAAAATTATATGTTAGACTTTTTTTCCTTTCCATGGATTATCATTACGTTCTTCTTCTCACCCTTCTTTCCCTGTAAAGGAAAAAAAATAATGTATATGTTTTCCAAGGGGAATGATTCACTGGTTTCTGCAGCTGGAGTGCCAATGTTAGCTATTCTTGGAAAACCCAGATGAGCACATATGGTAACTTGAGAGGTGTCGTGCATTTCTTTCACATCAGCTCTTATCAAGTGATATTATTTACCTCTGCAGTAATCCAATTTAGGGAAAATAATTCTCAAGTACCACAGGTGGTAAAAATGGGACTAAAATACACCTTATTGCATTGTTCAGATAACTAGAAATGTTAACTATATTTTGTTTTTACTCATTGACCATGTTTTAAACAGACTGAAGCTTATGCAGAATGCTGCCCCTTGAGAATCTGACTTATCTCATGTATCAAACTGCCACGTAGAGGCTTCATAGATTAACTGAATAGATACAAGACCTGGTTCTTAACTAGCATCCCTAGACTTAGAAGAAATTCTAAGGACTGTGGCACAGCCCTATATTGTGCTTCTTTTAATCTGTATTTTATGAAGTTTTCCTCTATGTTATTATCTTTGAATCTTGTCTCAAAAAAATATATGTTTACTAGTAGGGTGATACACCTAGAATGTTTGACCTTCAGGTATCTTTATTGTAGGCTAGATTTAGTTCTCTTATCTTGAAGATTCTGGTGTGGCTCTGACTTTCATCAAAGATCACAATGAGAATCTCAGAGTGAGTGATGTCTTCCACATCTGCCCTTTTATTTGTCATATTTCTGTGAAGCAGATAATGCTGTCTGCCAATCTAAAACAAACTGCCATCAGCAACGTTGATCTAGTAACATTTACCAACTAGATTAAGAAGACTTTCTTGAAGATGAGCTTGTTTTTATTTTAAGTTTCTTAAGGACACTGTGTCCTTACACCATGCCATGATGGCATGTCTGTAGCTGCAGTAATATCTGCCATATACAGAGGAATGAGCTTCTGTTACTTTGACAGCTGTGAAAGACACGCATCTCATGAACTTCAGAACTGAGGATGGATAAGTAGTACCATTCCACGTGAAGTATCAAGCAATGATTTTCCATTTTAAAAACTCTTTTTTTATGAAGACTTAGATAAACTACTGTAATAATTTAATCTCTCTACTGAGTGGAAGTATTTAAATGCCTGTCATAGGAGAACCAGAATGTGTCTCAAATACCATCGAATTACATGATAAATGCATAATACTAGATAAAAATTTTATAATGGCTAATATTTTATAATGGCTAATATTAAATCTAATGCCTGATAATAAATCCAAGCTGGAATGAAAAATAAAACAGATCTTAATGCTTTACTTACAATGTAGTAACTGTCAATAACTCTAAGGAATTTTTTCTCAATGGAGAGTGTGCTTTCAGTAGAGCAGTAGATTAATAAACATGTTTCAGGTCCCAGCTAAAGAGTATGTTTAGATTCAAGAGTAGAAACTTGAATGTTTCCTGCTGTTCTTTGGACAGATATCAAGCAGTGCCATCAGTTCTTGTTTTTCTAAAAGCTAGAGTAAATTATAACTAACCCACAAAAACAACTTGTATTCAGTACTATACAAGAAATTTGCAGTGTAATCCACAAATCTAATTCAATCAAAATGTTCTGTTGACATAAAAAGCATGGAACAAAAATGTCAAAATCAAATTTCAGGCTTAGTAATCACAGAGGACAAACATTATAGTTATTTTTAAAGTATTTACAGGTTTAGATACAAAGAAAAGTGAAAAAAGATAAGACAGCTGTTGCTGATGCTGAGTTACAATGTAATATATTAAATGCAGAAGTTTTGAATGTAATTCTGAAAGGGAGAAGAAAAAAAAAAAAGAAATTAGCTATTACCTGCGTATTAGAAAGTGAGTTACAGGGGAAGAGAAAAATACCTAGAACAGAAGCTATAAAAAGGCAAAAGACTAGTGGGGATGAGGTTGACTTGAGATTACAGGATGTTTGTTTTCTCTGCAACTAAAATGGTGACCTGATATTGTGGTTAAGCCCCAGTTGGCAAATAAGCACCACATGGCCACTCGCTCACCTTCTCCACTCTGGCAGGATGAGGGAGAGAATCAGAAGGGTAGAACTCATGGGTTGAGATAAGAACAGTTTAATAATTGAAATAAAATAATAATAATACCTTGTAATGAAAAGGAGAACAATGAGAGAGAGAGAAACAACACCCAGGAAAAACAAGTGATGCAACTGCTCACCACCTGCTGACCGATGCCCAGCCCGTCCCCGAGCAGCGATCGCTGCCCCCCAGCCAACTCCCCCCCCCAGTTTATATGCTGAGCGTGACACCATATGGTATGGAATAGCCCTGTGGCCAGTTTGGGTCAGCTGTCCTGGCTGTGCCCCCTCCCAGCTTCTTGTGCACCCAGCAGAGCATGGGAAGCTGAAAAGTCCTTGACCAGTGTAAACACTACTGAGCAACAACTAAAAACTTCCATGTGTTATCAACATTTTTCTCCTACTAAAACCAAAACATAGCACTATGCCAGCTACTATGAAGAAAATGAACTCTGAATTAAGCTGAAAGCAGGACACTTAAGACAAGATAAAGTAGCTGTAATGGGAGAAACCAAGAGATCTGCACCTGAAGGGATTTCCAGAATTTTTTAAAAGCTGAGATTCAATCTCTGATGCAAATGTGTGACTTTTTGTACCTCACATAGCCAGTGAGCTCTGCTGGGATGGGGAAAAGTTGCACTCAAATGGTCTTGTTATCTTCTGAGCACAAATAAAGAATAGGAGCAGTCCAGTAACATAGGCAGGGGATGCCAGTTTTGAGAGTCACTTTCTAGGATGACAGCAGCAGTTATAGTTAGGTTGCATGCTTTGCCCACTGGTGGAAATAGAGACATCTGGGGCAGAAATTTAGCCACCATAAAATGTAGGTGCTTCTGGGGATAGCTCACAAATGAGGAGTATCATGTCTGCCACTTAGGCTGATAAGCATCAGCATATGTAAAAGCTTGGAAGCTTCTAACTTGTTTTGGACAATTTTTTTTGGAATTATAGGACTCTGGTATGCTGCTTCTCATGCCCTTGTACCTTTAGTTGAGTATACTGAAAGTGTGTCCTTGAATTCAATGGTTTTGTTCCTTTGAGTTTATCCTATAAATTATGCTATAGTTATATAAAACAAGATTAGAGCCCTAAATATATCAGGAGCATAATATGTATTTTATTTTAGCTCAGTACTGCAACCATTTGAGAAAATTATTTACACAGAGAAACACAGTAATAGAAGAAGTAATTCATATGAGACATCTTCGCAAATCAAGTCAGCATATACTAAAAAGCAACAAGTCATTGATATCCATGGGTGACAGACCAAAGAGGAAATAGAAAAGTGAGAAATATTGTACTAAATCTAAAAATTATTGTTAGAATTAGAAAGTCTGTTTAAGACATCTGCCTGCAAAGTGGAAGAATAATTGATAGAATTTCATTTACACTAGTTAGCCAAGAAGACTATTTACTATGAAAAATAGCAGCTGTTCTTTAACTTTGGGTTGGTCCTTTCTGCTTCCAAGTGCAGCACAGTCTAGTGCTGAGAGCTGCACTGCTTTCTGCAGGCTTAGATGCTTATCCCAAGAAGTACTGTGTAGTCATGCTAAGGATTTCCTGTTCTACAAAAGCCAGGTGTGTGGGGCATAGTATTTTCTAATAATGTGGGCCCTCTTCCAAGGTTATAACTGCTTTTATTTTAGTATCCAGATAGACACATCCTCTGTGTGTTTGAAGCTGGACACTAAAAAAAGAGGATGGTGGAGTCAGTAAGAAAGGTGTTCATAGCAAATACATACACAAAAGAAGCCTAGCTAAATGAGTATTCTGGAAAAAAATTAGCCTAAAACCTATGTTTTTCCCACATTAGGCAGTTCTGCTGTAGGACTATGTTTTGTAGTCTTAATGTCACTTTAAAACATTAGGCAAAATAATCATGCCTTACTTGGTATCTCATTAAAGAGATGGAATAGCACTCTACTAATGAATCAAAAAAATATTTAAAAAAAAATATTCTTTCCTATAAGTCTTCTTGGACCACTTCTTCACCAACTAAATGTCACCTGCCTCCTCTGTTCAGGACCCTGCTTCCCCAGTAGCCTAGGGCTATGGAAAGACTATCATCTTAAGTGGATCAAGCCACTGAGAAAAGCAGGAAAGGAGACAGCAGGTAGCATGGTAGACTTTCAGTGGGAACACACAGAGAAGTGGGGAGCACTATACAACTGGCTAATATCCCTCCTTGGTCCCTCTGTTAGACTTAGATTCCTCTAATACTCCTCACTGACTGCTGAACTGAGGTGAAGCAGTTTATTGTCAGGTGTCCTGGTTTCAGCTGAGATAGAGTTAATTTTCTTTCCAGTAGCTGACGTAGTGATGTGTTTTGGATTTAGTAGGAGAAAAATGTTGATAACACATGGAAGTTTTTAGTTGTTGCTCAGTAGCGTTTACACTAGTCAAGGACTTTTCAGCTTCCCATGCTCTGCTGGGTGCACAAGGAGCTGGGAAAGGGGCACAGCCAGGACAGCTGNCCAGGGATGGGAGGGTGAG
Source organism: Scopus umbretta (assembly GCA_013400535.1). Taxonomy (NCBI): domain Eukaryota; kingdom Metazoa; phylum Chordata; class Aves; order Pelecaniformes; family Scopidae; genus Scopus; species Scopus umbretta. Next base: position 19,197 of record VZTL01036094.1, read on the forward strand.
CGAGTGGCTGTGTGGTGCTTAGTTGCCAACTGGGGTTAAACCACAACACTAATTAAGTACTCCATGAGGCAGAGAGAAGAGTGGACTCCAAAGCCTGTCTGTGCCTCATGTGAGGAAAACTGAGGCTCAAGGCCATGTCCAAATGGGTTACTATTAATACTAGTAATAGATGGGACACATTGAGAGATCCACCACAGAATGCCATGTAGCCCTGAGCACTGTTCAACTTGCAACTCTAGATCAGGCAGAGTAAACCTGAACCAAGTCTTCTGAACGTGCTCCAGCCCACAGGCCCTTAAGTGCCTGGAGTTACAGGGAGGAAGCATTATTTTCCACAGCGGACGTCTAACACCAGATTCCAGTTCAAGATCCCAAGGAGAGATAGAGATCCACTGATGGATCACTCACTCATCTGGACTCTAAAGCCTCTTTATGCCAAAGTCTTGTTATTAAAGAGCCCTGAGCTCATGATTCCAGTAGGCACTTTGGGATCCTGGAGTTAGGTAGTGAAACACATAAGTACCCCAAAGAATCAGTTTAAGAAACAGTTCTGATAAGGACTATACAGCACCTCAGCAGATGCAGTTCTGTAACTCCTGTGCATGGTACATGGCCTCTACAAAATGAGTAGTGTCAGAGGGGGTGGTGAGAAAATGGATTATCAGCGAGGGCTATAGAACCGAACCCCTTGACCTTTTATAACAAAATGATATCATAACTACATGTAAACCTTCATTAACATTGTTTTTTAAATTACTACGTAACTACCACCACACTTGGTTTGCAGCTGCTTACACAAATGAATTACTTCATTTTCTGTTCTTGAAAGTGATGTTTCCAGCCCAGGCAGTGGCACAGGGTATTCCTGTTTCAGAACAGAAAATCCTGCGCAATCACACTGGCTAGACAGAGTAAGAGAAAAGGGAAGCAATCCATCTTTGAAGGACTGTGTTGCATAAGCTTCGTAACTATTTTCAGCTGGCAGTTTGTTTTAGGTGACTGCTGGTCTGCTAGTGTTACTTATGAAAAATCTCTCTTCCCCTGTTCTCAGCATTACTCAGTTAAACAGGTTGGAGAACTTACACCCAAATCTTTATTCAAAGTCATGCTGGCTCAATGGTGATATTTTAAAACTGACCTATTTAAAGTGGTGCAAAACCTTGAGTGGACACCTTTAGTGCACTAGACACTCAACGTACCTAATTTATGATTGAATTACCTGATTTAAGTTTCTAGTGGAACAGCCCTGAATATAAATGTGCCCTAAGCTAACAAATTAAGTAGCAAAACACAGCAAAAAGTCTGAACATTCTAGTAATGCTTTGGAGATATGCCAAAATTTAATAACACAAACAGAATAAATAAACTTTATAAACAAATCAATTTTTCAAAGTTAACATCTGTTTTGCACTGGCTCCTGGTGCGAATATTCATCTGCGCACACATATGAGTAGGCTAATGGGGATTCTGTGTATTCAAATACCCATCAGCATGTTACGCCTTCATCAAAAACTCTAATGTGATCAGGACTCCAAAAGCTTATTTCTGAAACAAACCGGACAAGTTCTTACATCTGTTTTGCAAACTGTTTCTGATGAGTAGTTATATTGATGAGGGTCCTTAGAATCAAAACCTGTGTTTTCACAAACATTTTTGCAATCTTTCCATACCTGTAAGCAAAGCTACTTCATTAATCCTTTGATCATATAAATGAAGTTTAATTACCCAGACTGAGAATGTTTTTAAAGAGTTCTGAGACTATGTGACATTTGGTCACATTGGTTGCAAATAAGGAAGGAGTTTACTCCATTTAAAAAAATTGTTCGAAAAGTCGTAAATTTCAGCGCTCCAGAGGACGGAATAGTGTGAACTCTGCCTGTAACACTAAGGCATTCTCCCTTCACAGAGGCTTAGACAGGTGTTTATCAATAACCATCTTCTGTCTTTGGACCACTACACACAGTTGCCAAGACCTTGTATTTGCTAGGCGCCTCTCAGGTGCATCCAGCACCAGCCTACAGTCTCATGAGAACGTACTGCACTCAGCTGTGTTAATGTGTTATCACACTTCCATTAACACATAGAGGTTCCTTGCTTACTTATTTTCCCAAAAATGTTTTATTTACTCAGAAGTGCAAACAGGGAAGGGAGTGTAAAAATTTGCCTGAGGCAGACTATTTCCCCTGGTTACAATTTTTTGAATCCTGCCTTTTTGCTAACTCCATGAGGCTTCCTAACACCAGGACTGTGCTGTACTAGAATTCACATGACTGCTTTGGCTTACACTACGTTTTATCAATTTAAACCAAATTTTCCACAAAGTATATGACACAACCTACTTATATCAAATACATAACAGAAGGTGCATCAAAACAACTTGCAAAAATTATGTTTTATCTTTGTTTTACGAGTTCTCTGAAGAAACAAAGACCAATAGTTTAACTGGACAGAAATTAGACATATTGTGCTATGCACAAACACAGAGATATTAAATAAAAAATGAATACTGGCTTCACTCAGCTCCGTCATATAGGTTATAAGGAAAATTGCAGGTTTCGTGTGTCAAGTTCTTTTTCCATATTTCACATTTACATTGTTTTAGTTTCTTTTCTACAAATTAATTTCCTACCATCACTTTAAAACCTTTGTGCTTTCTTTTCTTCCTTCCCAGTACGGTTTTCATTAAATTTTGCTCATGATTTAAAGTTATAGTGCCCTTGTAAACATAACCCTTACTAACAAACAAAATTATGAATTATTAATAGCAGTTGTTAGTTTGGGGACAGATATCTGAACATTGTTATTCTAATATCTCCTGGGAGCTGGGCAGGTAGAGGGGAAGCAAGCAGTATCCTGCAAAACCCTAGGAAAAGAGGCTGTGTGCACTGGATCAGATTCTTCTTTCCTGAATTATAGGGCAGCAACAGCTTCACCTTTCAACAGCTGCTGTGCCAACAGTGTTGCTGCAGTGCTTAAGAATAGCTGATGAACTCAGCTAGTTCCCAATCTCAGATAACACCTCCTTCCTACCATTGCATCCCTCACATTTCACAAGGTGAAATGTGCATGGAGATTTACCCCAACACTTTACATGAAATTATAACCACTGCAGCTGGTCATGAATGTGGTGCATACAGAAGGGCAAGGAGGAAGGGAACACGATTTGGCCCTTGTGAGAAAAATACTCAAGCTCCAACATCACACTATTAAGGAGTTTTCAATTTCAGCCCAAATAAAACTCAGATAAGCAACTGTGATTGACAGGAACATTCTATAATTCATTGTAACCAGTTTCAGAATCAGATAATATTATTCAGCAGTAGAAAGAAAATCAGTGCATTAATGCCCAAAAGCCAAAGTGAAACTCATTTTGAGGAAATCACTCCCACATTGGGTAAAAGGGTACTGAATAAGAGCAAGATGAAAGACAACAAAATGAAAAGCAATAAAAACATATTGTTTCTTTATTATTTCTTATGGTTTGAGGGTTGTGTTTTGGTGGGTTTTTGGGTTTTTGTTTGTTTGTTTCTCTTTCTAATTTTAATTTTGATCTTTAACTGAACAATGTAAAATCATGTGAATGGGTACCATTTTGATTTTAAATTTAGGGTTGGGATGGAAATGTGTGATAAAGATCATTATAGAAAACTCCCGCACAATATAAATACAAAATCATGGGTTTTGTATTTATATTGGTATTTCTATACTATTTGTTCTCAGAACCTTCAGTAACAAACTGAAGGCTCCACTGTGCTCAGCACTGCACATAAGCCAAACAGAAAGCTCCCCCGCACTCTACAGGACAACCTGCAAGATATAATACCATATGGAGATACAGATAGAGAAATATATAGAAGTAAATTATCAGACAGTATATGACAGCAGAATAGATTGGGGTGTTGAAACACTGATAATTTAGAGTCACTGCATCTTATTTGGGCATTTAGGGGTAGGATTTGTTTGATTTTGGAGAGTGTGGTGGAGATGGGTGTCTGTGACATAACAGAAGCACAGTTCTAAAACTATTTTAAGGAACCTTAAATAGTTAAATATTAAATAGTTAATAGTTGTGGTTTAACCCTAATNAAGTATTTTTCTAAGAAAACTCAATGGAAGCATGAGGGGCAACACAAAATAAAGAACATGCTTTCTGGGAAGTTTAACAGGTAGATAATGTGAGCCAGGATGATGACAGAGGTAGAAGAACAACTCTTAATCCTGAGTGAGAGATGAATGATGGGGTGGGGCAAACCCATGAAAATTATGTCAATCAGAAAATCTGGGGAAACAGAAAAGAAAGATGCCAAAAGGAACAGGTGAAAAAAAAAGGGGGGGAAAACAGACTACGGACACGATCACCCCTGGGATTTAGCATGACTAATCATCACCAAGCCAGAAATCTAGTGTGTAAGTCACCAACCCCTCAACAAGATCTAACTCTTAGTAACAGCAGCACACCAAAATGTCCTGTTCTTTTAAAGCTACAGTGTTACAGCTTCAAAAGTTAGAAAATATCTCTACTATTGTCATTCAGCCCTTTGTGCAGTGTGCACTTTGATACAAACATGTTTTTCCACAAAACCCATTTTTTCCTCAAACCTCTGTTACTAATGTTTCAGTGATCAGTACACTTGCTAGTCCTTTTTCCATCCACGATCCTGTTGCAGGACTTTGCTCACCTCCTGATTCTCCATCCGAACGTCAGGAGTGAGTGTAAGACGATGACTAAGGTGGAGATCCTCCTCCCCCAACCCCTCCATCTAGCTTGCCTGACAGATGCTCAAATGCAAAATTTGTCCAATTACACTATTCCTCATCCCTTATTATTACCTCCCAACACCTCCAAGCTCCCATTAATTTTTACAGTGTAGGCCCAAATGCATATGTACAATAGTTTATCTTGGCATCTGAGAGACAAAGATCATTTGGGCAGGTCCAGAACTGGAGGAGAGAGAAAAGTGAATCACAAGTCTCTCCTTGGTTATTGAAAAAAATTCAAAATGGAAATGTTTATACAAGTTCAAATAATTTAGCTACTTTCCTATTGTCACTGGAGTACCATGAAGTAAAACTTATCAGCCCTTGTAATGAGTACTACAGAGCTCATTTTCGACCACTGTGTAGATATTTAATTTCCTTGAAATAATGTTTCATTTGATCACAGAGCGTTTTATAACACATCCTATTTAGATTACAACACACTGTCTAGTCCAAGTGGGGTGCTTTTAGGTAGCACTACACTGACAATTAGAAAAAAAAAAAAATCAAAATAGTATTAGTACTGGTATTACGAATTTGAATTTTCCGCCTTTTGTTAGGCCGTCCCCTAATGCTATCCCACATACACACACAGGGACCTATTACTAGACTTTAACTGAAAGTCAAACTCTGCAGGTAAAGACCATGCAATATAGAGTAAAACAGAATGACTTCATACAGCAGGACCACAAATACTACCTGGGAGTTGCAACCTGCCAGCCTCAATTCATCAAGGAAACTGAAGAGTATTTTCCGTACATTGTTGACACTAGGAACAGAATTTGAAGTTGATGTAGTTCAGCAGGGTATGGCTAAGGACTGAATGAGTTGTCTCAGTTTCCTCAGTGACGGAATTGAGATGCAGCCAAATAAAACTACCTGACACACAGCATCTCAAAACGATGTTAGGTCTGTTTAAAGTTCTGTCTCATCTTTAAAAAACCACACAAGCCTGATTCACCCATTCAGACGTTACTGCAGCCATGAAAAATAATCAGTTGTCATCTTTTTTTCAGAAAAAAAAAGCCTTCTGCTTGCCTCTCAAGATAAGATAATGTTGTAAGAGTTTCTTTGTCAAAACTGTGAGGTCATAGGAGTGCTCTGCTATTAAACCTTTCTGTGTCTTAAATTCCTTCCACTTCATATGTCACAGGCTCCTTTCAGTTTTCTCACCTGACAAGGTTCACAGGAGAATACCTCAGTGTCCCAGAGTGACAGGAGTGGAAACATGCACTTCTCAGGCACCTTTCTCACATTGTCAGAGTGCTTTACTGTAAGTGACAATCAGCCTAATACTATGAGAAATATAACAAGAAATTAAAAAAAAAAAATCAAGGGGGGGAATTATACAGAGAGAGAGTGTAAGCTATTATTTTTATAGTAAGTGGTATTCACAGACACAGCACAGGACAGCCATACATTGTTACAGTACACTACCACCTCCTTCCTATGCTCAGCTCTGACTTGGAACAAGCATGTCTGGCAGCAAGTGTCTCAATTCCCTCCCCCCCCAGTTCAGCCCTTGAACGCCTCCACAAATACCTTTCAGAAAGGATACCTGTGAATCATATGTGACAAATTTTTCATCCACAGATTTTAGAGTGCTTGATGAGACGACTGCCTTTATGACTAATATCAAAGACAAAAAAGGGAAGAGATGTAAAGTTAAGTGGTATGTCAAACATCAGCAACAAAGTCAGTAGAAGACTAGGAAGACTGTAGATGTTTTAGTTTCTTGTATCATACACTTTCCAACACACTTCACTGCATTGTGAACCATATAAAAGTCAGACTGAGTTTTCATTTTTAACATGGCAGACGCGTCATCTTGGAAATCGTGTGAGTTCACCAAACT
>VZTL01036105.1:263-19028 GCA_013400535.1 Scopus umbretta
AGTGGCTAATGTACTGCTGAAAACTACTGCTGAGGTGAACACTCATTTAAGAGGGAGGAATTATATTCCCTTCACCCTAGCATCACTGGAGGCACAAAGTCTTCTCCAAGTAATTTTTCTTCATGTCCAGTTCTAGCTGATCCAACAAATCCACAGGTTATCCACTGGAGAATCAGCTCCTAACATTTCATATCATATTCTCCATTCTCAAGCCAGAGACTAGACCTTTCCATACTGAAGAGCAGCAGTAAGAAAACCCTAGCAAGAAGTCCATCACTCTGCTTCCTTAACAGCAGCTGAAGTTCAGAAGGAACTTTTCACCTATCCTCTCTTCCATTGTTTCTTTTGCTGGCAATTTACTAGAATTATATCCCCATTCTCTGCTCACACCAGCTCTGCAAACAGAAAGCAATCCTGTTCAGCATGCTGGAAGGCCCATGTATTTTTTCCCCTCACGCAATATTAGTAGCCCTGTCACTGCTTCAAAGAACAGAGATCATTATCAGCAATCTCTGGATGCACGCTTAAAGGAAAACAAAGATACACAGCTGTTTAATGAAAGTCTTGTTGAGGACCCTCAATATACTTCTGAAAATTCACACAAAAGCAGGACCAGTGAGTCTCCAAGCATAACTTCACCCACGTGCAATGATGGTCAGATTTCAAAAGCTTGTCACACTTGATTAAGGGAAGGAATGCATGGAAAAAAATCTTTTCAAGCTTTCATGAGTAGAGGTAAAACAGAAGTGCAGAAGTACAGACCCCAGCTAGGGTGAGATGTAGGTGATGGATGGGTAACAGTAGGTTTTTGCAGGAATCTTATCGAATCAGGGTGAAAAGATATTTCTAACTGTATTAGAGAGGAAATGCAGGGTAAAAGGGAAAGAGACTTCATCACACCACAATGGACAGGAAAGTGAAGAAGATCCCAACCACCTTCTAGATGAAAAGACAGAGGAGGATGAGATTGGGAAGGAAAAGGTCTCAATTAGAGATGAGCCAGGTGGTTAGATGTAAGTATCTATAAAAGATTCTAAGTGCTTGAATTTATAAAAGCCAAGGTAGGCACAAAGGGAAGAGACAAGACAGCCAGCTAAGGGAAGGAAACTGAAGGTGATTCAACTTGCAGAAGCAACACTTCTTGTCAATCAAGACAGCCAGTGCTGCCTTAAAAATAGTCAACTCAGACACAGTCTGATCCAAAGGAAAATAAAAAATGCACACCAAGTTCCCAGAAAGGCCACTAGCTCTCTTTCCTGAAGTTTATTTCAACACGTGGCTCTACTCAACATTCTGCTGCGACATTAAGGAAAGACCTTTTTAAATGTCCCATGATAAGCTCAATTTGTTTTAGCTGTTACCTCCAGCCTGTTACCAAGGAAGGAATACAGATTGGCAGAAACTTGATACATACCATGGTGGGTATGCTCATTTACATGGATCTTCCAAAATGCCGCGGCTATCTTCGGAAAGCCGAGAAGAATACCATTCAGCATGTTGAGCTATAGAACAGCTACACTTTGCATGCTCTCCACCTGCCTACAGTAGTTCAAGGACTGGTTGCTTGCCTTTGAGTGTACATGACAACAAAAATCAATCCCATAGCAAAAAAAGGAAGAAACAATGCTAAGCACAGCTCTGACAGACAGTGTTGTAGCCGAGATGAGTACCTTTCCCTCCACTGGAGCCTTGGACTAAGTTGTGAACATTTGTGCCAGAAAGAGGATGTGTGTACAATGGCACACTAAAGACAGGGAAAGAATGTTGGAAAACTGGAGATCTCAACATCCAGTGTTACTAGCCTTTTCCTGTCATCCTACAAGTAACTTAGGGCTCCCTGCCTCTTTTCAAGAACTCCCTAAATAAAAATATAGTGCCTGCACTGCTGTAGTCATGCACATAAGCCAAATTTATTTGTCAATCAGTGCTAGGTTTTCTTCTCTGTTAAACTGGCTGCTTATTCATCATTATGGCTCAGTCTGAGGCAATGATCAGGCACTTCAATCTATATGGAATAATTTCCCATGCAGGCAAAGTCTTAGATAGACACTTTTTTCCCTGCTTACAAGCTTACAACTTCACTGGAGAGCAGGAGAAAGAAAACATCATGCTAGAGCAGTTACCATAGTGGGAACCCAGTCAATGACTACAACTTCTAGGAGCTGCCATAACTTAACAATAATAAATTAATACCTAGGGAAAAAGACCACAATCTGTTGTTTGTCAAATTAGAATATGAATTAGTACACTAATCCATGAAGGAGAAAAGCCTACATATGTAAACCAAATTCAACATGAAATCTAACACTACAAATATCTGCTAGAGATTTATTATTATTATTGCCCTCTTTAAAGGTGTTCATCTTATTTATCCAAGCACTGTACTTATCTGAAACTGAAAGCTTACTTTATCATCAAGAGAGGCAATTTTTTTTCCATAGTTTATGTCTGAAAGAGTGCTTTTACATCTGCTTTAAAAATGTAGTTGTGTTCAGTCAGCATTATTTGGTTGCCCTGGCATTATATCTCAGCGATTCCACATGAAATATACTTAGCCCATAAACAAAAGGTTTTCAAAAAAGTTTTATAGAGTTGTGCAGCTGGACTTGCAAATTTGTCTGGGTCCAAAAGTCTAGAGTGCATGTCTACAAAGTGCAGTCCTACACTTACTGTGCCAGCGCAAGAAGGTGTCTGAACTCAAGCCAGCTTCCGTGCAGAAACTGTGTAACTGTGACACTGCTGTCACCATTTCAGACTAATAAACCCTGCCTCTTAATGTGAGAAACAGGTCTATGCTTCCTGGAAGACACCCATCCGTGCAGAAGGTCAAGCTACATCCCAGATACATACTTGCAATATCTCTCTGTTCAGATCACTAACGACCACAAAAAACTAGAAACGGTATCAGATTTCAAGCAGCTAAAATGGCTTTGCTGATGCTGCTCAATCCTGGACCACCACCAGATTCACTCTTAGTCTACTAGAGAGTTCACCGAACTAACAGGAGTCAAAAGCAGCAAGCATTCATGCAAGTTGCTGTGTTAGCAGACAACCATATTGTGAAAGAAGACCAAGATCCACTGAAAAAGAAGTCTTTTTTTATAGCCTTAGCTATATGCAGTATTTGTAGTTAAACTGCTACCGATTACTTACAATGGATTTGGTTAAACTGTCACAAACTACGTGTGTACCTTTTTAAACACTGTTTACAAATGGCTTAAACAAGAAAGAGATAAAACCAAATCACCAAGTCAATAAGAAGCTTTTATAAGCCACCGTACATTTACGTACATCAGAACTCAAGAGAGCTTATGTTTTACTAATGAGCTGGGTTATGTATGGAACAACATTTGCAAAACACTACTGACAAAACTATGTAAACGTATGCTGTCACTCTTGCAGTACTGTCAAGTCAGCCTGGGAACAACTACTGCTGTGGTTTCCTTGTGAAAATATAAGCACTTGAAGATCTGATAAGCAACACTGTAGGAGTATATTATAATGAAACAGAAATTCTGTTTCAATTCTTCATCCTAATAAATTAACTAGGATAACAAAAGCCCTGTGTGACATGTGCAAGTAATTCTGGGCTTTAAACATGAAAACTACAAGTTTGAAGCTTAAGTTTTTGAAGCTGACTGCCTATCAATACTGGATGAGCCAAGCAAGGTTCCAAATTTTGGCCCTTTTCAGCTTCAGACAAGATATTTATGAGAAGCTCAGCTTCCAAATTAGCAAGTTTAAACGTGCATAATCCAAATATCCGCATGTTGTTTACCTGTAATTTGGCATTAGAATACAGTTCTCTAAGTGCATTCAAATAATTCTGCTGGATTACTGATATCAATTTATTGTTGAAATGCTAATTTCATATGAGTACAAATGGGGAAGGACAGAAAAGAAACCTGAGAATCACTCAGCCATTACTTGGGCACCCACCAAATTTGTATACTGAAGAAACAGCCTCCCTTATTTCACAAATATGGTACTACACCCTCTAAAACAAGAAACACATTACCTGAACTGTAATAATATGGTTTCAGAGAGATGCATAAGCGAAGCGTGAAGGGGAAATGCCTCTCTTTGCTGTGTGTCTTCAGGTACAATGAGGGAAGTTCTAGAATTGACAAATCATAAACCTCAAAAACTAAGGAAGCTGCTTGCTGTATAGCCTGTGTGATAACAGCTCAAAATAATGCAGTAAATTTTTGTTACATGCTGCAATTAAACTTTGGAAACACTGTCTGTGATAAACACTTGTGTAATATGAATAGTTTCATGCATATGATTTTTCAAAACACAAACTGGCAAACAGACATTGGTTACACTACTCCAAAAACGTATGCTGCATTGCTCAATAAGACTAGCGTAGAAGTTTAACAGGATCTGCAACAGTCTTTAAAGTAGTCGATAAAGCCTGTGTGATATGCTGCTCTTCCCCCTTCAAAAAAATGGGAGAGGTAAAGGAAGTTTTCTTTGCTAAGCTTGTCTACCTGAGCCGCTAGAGAACTAGTACAGCTACGCTACAATTTTAAGCAAGTAAAACTCTGGTCATAAATTAGTGTGTATAGCCAAGCTTGGCAGAATGCATTCATTTTGAAACTGTGCTTTAATACCTAAGAGGCTCTGCCAATCAGCCTGTTTCTAGGAATAACATCTTTTTTGCGCACCTGCCTAATGGTTTATAAGTAGAATTTCAGGTTTTGGTTTTCAGTGAGGGAAGTCCAAGCTCTAACACAGGTCCTGCCTCCCAAGACCAGCTCCATTCAGCCGTGACACAGGCATACGAGCGCAAGGGTCTCTGGTTTAAGTGGCAGCCTTGTTGACAAAGGACTTTCCTCTAGTCTCTTTGGTCCTCTGGTCCAGTCTTAGGCCACATAACTTGACTGCTAGAGAATAATACTCATCTGGGTAAGCACAAAGAGAAAATTGCAATGAAGAGTGGGTACAAAAGGATTTCATTCTGGATGAAAAGGGAATTTCTGTTAAGAAAAGTGATTTTCTTTTTTACTTTATTTAATAATTAGAAATACATTACAAATATTAGAGGCAAAATAAAAAGAAATAAAATGTAATGCAAAGAAATAAATGTATTTACAGTTTTATTTAGTATTTAAATTAGCATGATGCAACCATTCCTTTGTAAGGGAACTTTTATACTCACTTTGAACAGGACCTTTTTCTTTTCATTTTCAACTTAATCAGACAAAAATTCTCAAAGTCAAAATTCTCAAAGTGAAACAAAAGATTCTACTTTTCAAATATGCCTGCATAAGCAAAAAAAAAAAAAATCTAAATCTTTAAGTATCTTGAAAGATGCCTGTACTTCATCTGATTGTAAATTACAGGGACTTTGGTAAACAATTCACAGCTATTTGATAAACACAGGGACTACTGCACTGTTTAAATGCTATTCATAAATTAGGAAGACCTTCTTCCATAAAAATGGCTAAAAAGTTTGTATTTCAGAGATCTTGCTTTAAATTTTTTGCATTAGGCATAATATAATGCGTGAGTATGTACGTACACAGAATGTATTTTTTAAATAAAAGCATTTTCCTGACAAGGAAACGGGTCTCAGCTACAAAAACCATAGCCGACTTCCTGCTCTTTCATTACACCTAAATAGTAAGTCAAGGCAAACAAAAAAAGAGTGCACATTACTACCTCTCCACAAAAACACTGATACAAGCCATCTAACGTTCAGTTAAAGAGTTCAAGTATCAAGGCCACGCTAACCTGATACTATTTTTATCAAAATCCCTGTCTGGACCTTCTGTCCATATTCCAATTAGAAACCACGTTATCCTTGCTTGTTTATCATATTTTGGTCTACATTGCTAATGGTCGGAAATAACTTGAATTATTTGCTACAGCTGCTATTTCCACTAACATATGCAATTGGGACCTAACAAGATGTTGTGACATAGGCAAAACATGGATGTATGGCTATATCATGGAACACACACTTACATAGCCCTGAAAGGTGAAAAGACTGCCAAAAACTCAGAAATTCAGAAGGTCCAGTATTTCAGCATCTATTGTCCTCCTAACCTGGAATTAAAAGCAGAAATTTTGAAATTTGGAGATAAGATAATTGGAACAGAAAATAACAAAAAGGTAACATTACTCATAGAAAAACATCTGAATTTCCTTTTTTAACCCTCCAAGCTCAACATCACACAAACTGTCAGACTAGCAGACAGAAAGTCAGGCTACAGAGAATCATAGAATCATTTAGGTTCGAAAAGACCTCTGAGATCATCTAGTCCAACCATCAACCCAACAACACCATGCCTACTCAACCATGTCCCCAAGTGCCACATCCACACGTTTCTTGAACACCTCCAAGGATGGCGCCTCCACCACCTCCCTGGGCAGCCTATTCCAATGCCTCACCTCTCTTTCAGTAAACAAATTTTTCCTAAATATCCAATCTAAACCTCCCCTGGTACAACTTGAGGCCATTTCCTTTTGTCCTATCGCTGGTTGCTCCGGCAAAGAGGCCAACACCCTCCTCACTACCCCCTCCTTTCAGGAAGTTGTAGAGAGCTATAAGGTCTCCCCTGAGCCTCCTCTTCTCCAAACTAAACAACCCCAGTTCCCTCAGCCACTCCTCAGAAGACTTGTTCTCCAGGCCCTTCACCAGCTTCGTTGCCCTTCTCTGGACACGTTCCAGGACCTCAATGTCCTTCTTGTAGTGAGGGGCCCAAAACCGAACACAGTATTTGAGGTGCGGCCTCACCAGTGTCGAGCACAGGGGCACGATCACTTCCTTAGTCCTGCTGGCCACACTATTCCTGATACAAGCCAGGATGCTGTTGGCACACTGCTGGCTCATATTCAGCTGGCCGTCAACCAGCACCCCCAGGTCCATTTCTGCCGGGCAGCCTTCCAGCCACAACTTAAGTTATTTTTTAAATTGGCTGGGCTTCTTTAATTTCACCTTAAATATATAAAGAATTGACTGAAATGGCTAGTGTTATTTTCAAGAATTTATGGAGGATGGCCGAAGTATCAAAAAACAGAGAAATAAGAAACACAGTGCTTTTATTTAAAGAAGGAAATAAAAAAGTAACCAGTTCAGCCAGCTGAATTTCAATTCCTGAAAAAACTGGACCAAAAAAGAAAAAAACAACCAGAAATTCAGCAAAACAGTTTATAAGTGCCTAGATGATAATATGCAACTGTGTGAAAGCCAAAAATCAATTTGACACAGATTCTCAACACATCTGTCTAACTTGCCTTTCACAACAGGATAGTAGGTTTGAAGAAGGAAAGATACTAGTACATGTTACAGTTATGACTTACAGCTAAGGAAACTTTTCCTTGATGAGACTACAACAATATGAACACAAAATTGTCTTACACTGAAAGAGCAGCCATCAATGGCTCACTGCCAGCAAGAAAAGACATAGCATGTGGGATTCCATATCAAATGCCTCCTGAATCTGTGTCTACACAGAATGGCAACCTGAATTATGGAATCGAGAGAATGCTTACAGAAAATACAAAGCTTGTAAGGCCTGAGGGGACAAACTTGAACTTCTAAAGGTTCTTGACAAATTGGAGAAATGATCCAGAATCATCTAAAAAAGGGAATACAATTTTTAGGGAAGAGGTTTAAATTACTACTCTCTGACAGAAATTATCAGCTGTACAAAGACAGGAAAGGGAAATAAGATGCTAGAGCCACTCTGCTTGAAACAAGTTAAGCCTATGAAGTATTATGGTATCATGAGGTCAACATGAAAAAAAACCCAAAACAACCTTAATGTGATTCATCCACAGTAATTTAGCTTGCAAGACAAAGGAAGCAAACCTCTCTGTTCTAATCACCAGGAATACCCGCCGTTTTGGTCAACACGTATCAAAGATGTGAACTGAATGCTGTCCTCTGTATTCTCACCAACAAAAGACGCCTAGAAAAGATGACTGAGAAAGAAAGACTGGAAACAAGGAGTAAAGCCAAAACACCAGAACACATTTGACCTCAGAAGGAAGAGACTGAGAAGAGAAAGGAGATTCTGTAGAGTCTTGACTGCTGGTAGTCTTTAAAACAGGCAGATAAATTTTTCATGCACAGCCTAGATATAATAATTGGTTCCTCCCTGGGGCATCTTGATAGATCTAATACATCTCTTCAGGTCCTTCCCTACCTTCCGTATTCTGTGGTTCTATGAAAACACATTTTAATATAGCTAGTTACCCCACACATAAGGACAAAGAAAATAATCTACATGTACACATTGGAAAGTAGTTTTGAAAGCACTGTCTCCAAAAAGAACACTAGGAACTGCCACTAAGTTCCACTGTGCGTTTATAGTGTGGTTCAGCTGCCTAAGGCTAATCTGATCTAATGTATAAAAGTAGGAATACCAGGTAGAGCAAAAGACAACTTTTCCTATACGTGTATACGCTATGCTGATCTGACTGTTTAAGAATATGACAACTTTCCTGGTGTCAGAAATTATTTGGAAATACTAGAAGAATTTTTATGGCTCCTGTTTGACTTGATAAAGAAAAGGGGCCTCTTGGTACACAGCTTAAAAACCTCAGTCTAGCAAAGTTATGAAAGAGAAAGTTGACCGATTACTTGATTTTTTGCATATATGCATACATACCCCTAAGACTCGCTAAGGTGTCTGAAAAGGAGAAAAAGAATGAAAAAAATAAGATTTTTCAGGTTCATAAATTAACTCACAGAAAACAACAATGAATGAAAGTTAACATTACACAAAATGTATCTTGCAGAGATACCATTTCCTAACAGCAAGAAAATTAAACCCTGTAAGCTCTTATTACAGGAAATGGACACCACTGCTTCCATTTTTTTAAGCAATATTAGAGATCTTGCAGAAAGATATATTCAGCTTCTGGGAGAAAAACAAAACTCCATGACCTACATATACAAGAGATCAAATCAGATTATCACAATTCTCTAACCTGGCTTAGCAGCCTAAACACTTCTTTCCCTCAGCTATTCTATTAGATGCTTCCTAGTCTGTGCATTTTGCAGCAGAAGAGAGCCAAAAAGGACTGAATACAAAAGTGACCTAATGCAGAAACAGGCAGAAAGAATACTGTTTCAGGTACCTCAACAGCAACAGCCATATAAAAAATCATTCCTTAAATTCCATAAAGCAAGAAAGGAGCTTTAAGGCTTGGCAAACGCAAAACTCAAAGGGCCACAGGGAGAAGAAAGATGCAAGGAGAAAAATTAACATAGCAGGAGGAAGGTACCCACTGTCCATCAAGGGAGTTGCCTCTTGAAAAGGCTCTGAGCATGAAATATGCACAAAGAGGAAAGAAACTCATCTGCTCCCAAAGACTGGGAAGGAGAAAAAAAAAAGACACCCAACTTTCCCCAAAGGCTGCCTGACATGTTTCACGTTAATTGTACCTGAGGCTTCCTGTTGTCCCTCCATAGGCTCAAGCTTGCCTGACAAAGCAGTTACAGAGTCACTTTGCTTTCAGGGACATCATAAAAAAACAAGCATCCATTTTATTGTTATTGCTCTACTGATTAATCCATGTCTAAACCTACCCTGTACATTACATATAGTCAGTGTTTACATTTTAATTACTGTACAACCTGTTCCAAAGGAATCTTTCCCTTCCCTATACTAACAACCAGGAGAAAGTTTTCCAATAATAGATTATGTTTCCAAGCGTGGCTACTGTCATAACAATTTAACCTTCAGCCCATCCTAACAACTACTGCTAGAGCAAATTCTCCCTTTGGCCAGCAATGCATCAAAACACTCCAAAACACTGTCAAGGCTGCTACTGGAAGCTCAGCAGAAGACTTCAGCAATGTAACTAATTCATTCTACCTGTCTGCTAAAGAAAACTTAGGGCTGCTAGTACAGCTGGATCTTTTCTGTGACAGCAAGATAGCATATCTGACATGCTTATAACTTACAGGTCCCAGGCTTAAGGTCTCAATATTTTTGTCACAATGTTGTCACAAAAAATTAGTAATAAAGAAATTTCTTATGTCAAAGTGAATTATAAAGTGGTTGGAAAACAGAACTTAAGTTAAATATAACCAGCTTTTTAAACGAAGACATTACTTTAGAAAGGATTCCTAGAAATCTAATAATAAGGGATTTATTATGCTTGAAACACACATATGACTCCAGAGTAGCCAAGACATTTACTCATAATAGAACAGGGGGAACCTTAGGACTTTTTTGCTGTTTTGGAAGGTATGTCAGAGTAAGTTAAGTTAAAAGGGATACAGAATACACTCATACTCTATAGCCCTGAATAAATACATTAGTCACAATAGAAGAAATATATACTTAGATTATAGTTAGATTAGATGCACATTGGAGCTTGGACAGGAAAACTCAGAAAGGAGTCCTAAGGGATGATGACCTGGGGATTGGAAAGTCCCCAAACAGAAAAATGAAAGGATGTTATATTACAGGATTATCAAGCTTTTGGAGACTGCTAAGAGATGCAGGGGAATGCAGGAGGGACACACAAAGAAAAGCAGTCTCAGACAGGGTTAAGTGTGGTACATTAGACAAGAAACCAGCTATGGAAAGAACTTCGTGATTTGGGACTGAAGTTATGTGCAGGGAAATAACAGGAGATCCTGAATTTCTTCAGAGTGAAAATGTGATTTCATAATACCAGGTAGGCCTACGGTTTCCTTGCATTTATCTCAGTAATAAAATAATTAGTATTTGGAATCTTATGTGCATCTACAGGAGTGTTCTATGCCCAGGTACACAAGACAATACGGAAAGGTGCCCTTTAGAAAAATAATCCTAGAGCCGCTCAATCCTGGAGTCCCATTTCTGCCTGAATGAAATTTTGAGTTCATGGGACAGAAAGCTAAAACCTTGTTCTATATGTGATACGGAAACAACAGAACACGGAAGAGTTTAGATATGTGAGGAAATACATATACACACATATAACTCTCTCTCTCAGGGATGTGCAGGGAAGAAGAAATTCTAATATGGCACACATTACAGACCTGAATAACAAAGAGAAGGAAAATGTCATCAGCAAGGCATACAAGAAAAGAACAAGCTGACTATGTTAAAGCACTTCTGGACCTGAGCCATCTAACAAACACGGGAAACATTCTGAGAGATAAAACGCTCCACAAAGCATACTGAGACAAAGTGTTTGTTTAGGAGACAGGGGATTTTTTGCAGTATTGCAAGATAGGTTCTGCTCCTCTTTTCAATGTTTTGATTACTTTACAGCCACTTAAAAAACTAGCAATTTAACACTATGATCTTCTAAAACTGCTAAGATTATTAAACCCTCTGAAATCCTGATTTTAAATGTTCATAACATTTGAATGGGACATCAAATGTTTTATAAACAGTGCTTCCTACGCAGAAGAACAATGTGGTATCACTAAAGCAGAAGCCTGAGTGACAGTACAGCCAACGACATTAAAACAGAAGCATCACTTTCTGAAGTATTCTGAAGAACTGCTTTTAATGTAGATATTTAACATTAGCACATATTTACTGAGCTCCAATTAAACGTTGTAAACGTGAAATTTAAAATTCTTGCTAATTTATTACCCAAGGGATGCATTAGCAACAGTACCTCCTTACTGAGCTGGGACTTACCCATATTAGAGGAAAGTATTTATCAGCTGAACAGGCCAATCAGGAGTTGTCTGCTTTGGTCAATACTTATTTTTCACATGGAAGATAAGAACATACGCAACCAACCTAAGAAGAACAACTCTAAACTTTGCAAAACAGTCAGGCTATCAGTTTATTTTTCACCCCAGTATCTGTACCAATACTGACAGTATATAGCTGCTTCCTAGCCAAACTACCTCAGCCAGCAATATAAAATTCCTGGGAGGTAAAATATGCAGTCCTCCAGAACCCAGAGCAGGTTTGAGTTTTCTACTTCACATCAAATTCATGTTGCGATGCTGTTATTCTGGGAAGCAAACTGACATTTCCTGTCTTTTTTCTTAATTTTGAATCTGTGGACAAAGAAGCAGTACCGATATGCTTGTATTTCAATTGCTGGTACAAAACTTTTCAGTCTGTTGTTTATCGATTCATAACGCTGTGACAGTCCTAGGAGAAGTTGTAATATATTTACGATTTTCATATGTAAAACATATATTAAAATGGGGTTTAATTACAACGTAAATTTCCCCTCCTCCCCCCATGATGAAGAGATATAATACACAGCTTTCACTGTGTGATAAAGCTGATGAAAGTGATTAAAATAGAACTTGCTGTACAGTTGCTCAGAACCACATTCTTGTTTTCTGCAGTTTCAGCATTTCCAGACCTTGCAGGAAGGCATAAATAGACTACAACAATGAAACAGAGCTCCACCAGAGATCTGAGACAATGTACGCAAATACAGGAACTTCCCTTTTTCAACTCTTGATAGTCCCTGATCCATATAATATCCTACATCAAAAAGTTTAGAAGATTTAAGTTGAACATGGGAAAATGCTAAACCTTGACTAAAATTTTAGTTTATATTCTCAGAATTTAATCGGACAGTGACTGTGGTAAGGATCACAGTATTATGAACTATGAATTAAATTATGAATGTCAATACTCAAGGGGACAGAATCTAGGTTGCACGAATGACTTCAAACACAAACAGCACCTAAACTCCCACTTAGCTTCAATCCTGGAAACTTCGGCACTACAGCACAATGCTGGTGCCCCGGGGTACAGGGATAACTTTACTCACTCGTAGAAGTTTCTTTATACATCACAGGCTCTTAGACTCCAGAAATTCTACTGAACAGCATTATTTACACCCATTTTCCAACTGTAATGTTCTTCCCCCATTTCAGCTCCTGGGAAAGGAAAAACTACCATGACTACGTGACTAGACTGCAGATTTGTGGACAGAGCCCAGTTTTACCCTCTTACACGTCCACCCCCACAACTGATCCAACAGCACCCTCCTATTCCTAGGCAATGTCTGTTAACTGCTGCAACATTTTCAGAGGCATGTAACTGCACAAAGAGAAATCCTTCTTTTTAATACTTATACCCCAACAAATCTTAGTGGTAGTCATGGAAAAAAGAAAAGGTCTCATGTAGTTCAACTGTTCCTGCCAAATATCAAAAGATCTGCTGAAAAAAAATGGATAGACTCTCTCAAAGAAAAGGTCATACAATCCTTTCCAAGGAAAAGTTAGGGCATATCTACACAGGTTTTGTACATAACATTGCCTCAGTAATACAAAGCAATACTAATTTAGAAAGAAATATGGATATAGCTATAAAACTCCCAAATGAAGACATAGTAATGACAAGACAGAAGTACTTCTATTACTACAGTTTATAGCTGTGGATAAAATGGAGAAGAATTTTTAGTGTGCAAATTTTAGACTGACAGAAAAATTTCTGAGCAGTAGCTTTATAAAACAGAAAAAAGAAAAGCCCTAGAAAGTGCAAAAATACCAACGCTCATCTTGATGCATGGTGAGTTCCATGTCCTATTTGATCTATAAGCCAACCAAACACCACAAATTACTGAATCATGCACTACTTCCCAAATGAAATCATATTCAGTGTTTTCTCCAGCTCTGACTTAGTGACCTCAAACATTACATAAGTCACTTGTCATCTACCTACGAAGTCTTTCTTTACTCTTACGGTCATTCACTTTGGGGGGTTTAATTTTTTTCCTTCAGTTTTTAAATACAGAGAGGTTACAGCCACCTGTCTGCATAAGTAAAGACAGAGAAGAAGGGGTTTAAGCTACAGGATCTGGAGCTTTTACAGCAACTGAACAAACTGTTTATACATAATTTTTGCCTTAAGTTTCCACTTGAAGCAGAATAGTATTACTCAGTCCAATCCCTCAGTGTAGGAGGCAACTATTTGTCAGCTTCCTTTTGGTAACGATTTCTTTCACCCCTTATTTTAAGGCACTGAAGGTATGAAGGTGTTTCCTGCTCAGCCATTTATCAGAGCAGGCTTATGATTTATTTTAACAAGAAACACAAGATAAAAAGGATATCACAGAAAGCGTAATGCCCCACAGTACAGGGAATATAATTCTAACAGACACCAAGGCAGCGTTCCAACTCTGAATATTCTCCTACCAAAGCAAGTGCTATTAATGCATATTTAGCAACAGCATTGTACAGACTGCTGGTATATTCAGGAATTACTGCCCCCTCCCCATTCTCCTAAGTTAGACTGATCACATTCTCCCAAGTTAGACTGTTCACAGTATTATGAACAACTTACATATAACCCCACAGAGATAACCGACAGTTTTATATATATACGTATATAGATACACACACACTCCACACCATGTTAATAAAGCTCTGGGTTTCTTCGGTCAGGTCTCACCTTCTAACAGATGTGTACATGCTGTTCCAAAAATGAGCCTGGAGAAATTAACTCCTATATGGCTCCCACCTCCATTTCTAGATTAAGATTCTTCATTGTAAGAAACAGTTAGCACCAGCTGATGAAGGTAATGCTTTGAAATTGAGCTTTGAAATTGATACTAAGCTCACATTAACTTTGTAGTCACTACAGGTTTGATAAAATCTATTTCTTTATTTAGTTTTTAGTTGCTGACACAACAGATACATTCCTACTTCCTCCAGGAGACATGTAATTAAATTCCAGAATTCATTAAATGTTTGTGCCCTGCCTATTCCCTGGGCTGCATGATGAAAGATCCTGGACAAGTAAGCATAACTGAAGCTAAACATTTCCCTCATTCAAGGATAAAATTTTGGCCTCTATCTTCTAAAAGAAATCCCAACTTTTAAAAAAACTTCACCTTTTCCTTGAAGATTTTAAAGAAACTCACACACAAGAGAACTTTGCACTTCCCCCCCCCTTAAATTTATCTTTATTATTTGTAAACTACTGCATCCTCTCAGCATAAGGAATTAATCAGTTCTTCTCCAAGCTACACAACTAATCCACTTTCCTTTTTCCCAGCCAAACATCTGTACTTGTCCTGCCCCATCTACTGTTCTTGATGAGTTAGTTTACCGTCTCAATCACTGCAACTTCCTTTTCAGTTTCACTAGACAATAGATCAGTGCTTTCCTGAATGAGGATGCCTTCTCTCTTTTCTATCACTCCATCTTTTCCCCTTCACAAAGCTAGGGTGGTAAGGAAACAAAACAAGCAGAGGCTCATCTCCTCTGCTTAAAGAGAGAACTCTCTTTTGGTTAGTTCTGGGTAACTCATACATGCTAGTTTTTCCAAGATTAAGATATTTTAAAAGATAAGACAAATGCAAAGACAAGCCAAGAGCAAGGATTAAAAAAAAACCAAAAAACAACTATATATTTATATAAATACAAACTAAATTTGCTCGAAAGCAGACTAGAGAGAAGGCCATTTACAAGCAACGTGAACACATTCCTACAAACCACTGTAACCATTGTTAAACACTTACTCAGTTTTGCCTGTGTGCAGTGTTACCCAATCGGCCATTTCCATTTTATTTAATAAAGTAAATATAATGAGATGCTACAATACCCAATGTTGTCAGTTCATGACATATTTTGGTCATATATGTATTGCCAGGGTTAAAAAAAACCCCAAACCTGTACATGTAAGAATCCTAAATGAAAAAGAAAACTAATCTATAGTACATGAATCATAATATCATTTAGGTTGGAAAAGACCTTTAAGATCATCAAGTGCAACCATCAACCTAGTACTGCCAAGTCCACCACTAAACCATGTCCCTAAGTGCCACATCTACACATCTTTTAAATACCTCCAGGGATGGGGACTCCACTACTTCCCTGGGCAGCCTGGTCCAATGTTAACAATCCTTTTGGTGAAGAGATTTTTTACTAATATCCAATCTAAACTTCCCCTGGCGCGACTTGAGGCCATTTTCTCTCGTCCTATCACTTGTTACTGGGGAGAAGAAACAGACACCCACCTCGCTATAACCTCCTTTCAGGAAGTTGTAGAGAACAATAAGGTCTCCCCTCAGCCTCTTTTCCTCCAGGTGAACCAACCCCAGTTCCCTCAGCCGCTCCTCATAAGGCTTGTTCTCCAGGCCCTTCACCAGCTTCGTTGCCCTTCTGAGGTGCCTCCAGCACCTCAATGTCCTTCTTGTAGTGAGGGGCCCAAAACTGAACACAGTATTCAGGGTGCAGCCTCACCAGTGCTGAGTACAGGGGCACGATCACTTCCCTACTCCTGCTGGCCACAGTATTCCTGATACAAGCCAGGAAGTTGTTGGCCTTCTTGGCCACCTGAGCACACTGCTGGCTCATATTCAGCCGGCCATCAACCAGCACCCCCAGGTCCTTTTCCTCCAGGCAGCTTTCCAGCCTCTCTTCCCCAAGCCTGTAGCGTTGCATGGGGTTGTTGTGACCTAAGTGCAGGACCCAACACTTCATACAATTGGCTTCAGCCCATCAATCCAGCCTGTCCAGATCCCTCTGTAGAGCCTCCCTACCCTCAAGCAGAATCCTACAGGCTAAAGAACCAGAAGGCAATAAATAAAACTTACAACTTATTTCTGTAAGTCTCACAGTTTTGGGAGGTTGCTGAGAGCAAAGAATGGACTAATGAATCAGAATGAGGAACAGAACTTTCCCCGCAGCAGACTCAACAGCTTGAAAATGAAAGCACTCTACCATTTTATCATATTGATCTACATTAAAATATAAGACTTAAAAGAATTTTCTTAGACTACAGTAAAACAGGTTTAAATAATTCATGGTTTCCTTGCATCTAACAGACATGGCTAAAATCTGAAATGAATTTCTTGGGAACTTATTTATAAATATTTGAATGGTATGTATGCAAATGGAAGTACAAAAGTCATACCAATGGTTAATTCCAGACTGACCTGACTCAAACAAGGGTGCTAAACCATTTCTACAGACTTTCAGTTCTGCTTTGTGTAAGATCCTCTTTTGCCATTACCAGCACATCAGTGCCTTACAGCAGCATGCAAAGTGTCATGAAATTTAGCTACTAGTCCATATTCCTCTCTAATCCTTCTCCTAGGAAGAAGACTGTATGTGTAATATTTTCATGTAACTTTCGATTTATTTTTTAAATTAGAAGCAAGCTTGATGTGTTCTTTTTTACACTTACAAGGGGAAAAGAACAGGTGGAAATGTCCTCGAACATACTTGTTTCCCCATAGGCATTTAATTCATAATCTAGAAACACTCACCTGCAAAATTAATAACTCTATGCTTCTGAAGTTTCCCCTATGCCTCAGGAATAGAGTTTTCAATCAGTCTTGGGTTTTGAGCC
Source organism: Scopus umbretta (assembly GCA_013400535.1). Taxonomy (NCBI): domain Eukaryota; kingdom Metazoa; phylum Chordata; class Aves; order Pelecaniformes; family Scopidae; genus Scopus; species Scopus umbretta. The sequence goes on from VZTL01036105.1 coordinate 17,507, forward strand.
TTTTGCAGTCTAAGGAATCCTTTTACAATGCTAAGCCTTGTGCATCTTTTAAGTATTGGAAATAACTGGTGACCTGACAAAATCCAGGATTGCTCTACAGATCAAAAAGAAAAAAACAACAAAGTTTTGTTGTTAAAAATGAGACAGATGTTACACTGCTTAGGTCAAATGTGAGGTGACAGTCTCCCCAAGGAAAAAAAAACCAACACAAAACAAAAAAAAACACCCCACCAAAACCAAAAAACCCAACACTAGGTTCTTTCCTACCAGCATCTCTACCCATAACCACAATTACCAAAACTAATTTCTTCCTTTACCAATTCTTCCAAGAATTGAAAAAGATTATTTTAGTAACATATTCACCTCTGAAGATGAAAACTGGTCCAGGCTTTTTGATGTTCAGGAGATTTGGTTTCTCTTCTCATCTAGCAATTCAATTTCTTAAAGTCTTACCAAAAGTAAACAAAACCAAGTAACTTACAACAGCCTTCCACTTCCAGCTTTAAAAATGGCAGAATTTCTCCGATACCAAAAGTCATGAATTTGAGTTGGCTAGAGTTTTGTGGGGCAATGTTGCATTTAAATTTAGGGAAACAGCAGCATCTTCAAACAGTAAAACCGCCACTGTGCAGGATAAGAGCCAAGAAACTCTCCAACAAGCACTAGACCTTTCTAGTGGATAAGATTCACTAAAGGGGATAAATTTCAAACTAAAGCCTTATCTATCAGTATTTTCTTACCCTGTTCCTTTCGCATATACCTTGTCCCTACAGCAGCAAACATGAACATACAGTATTTAGTCAAGTATACAAAACTGATCTACTTTCTCCACGAGAAACAGTACGAAAGTCTTAAATCTCAGTAAGATTTTAAGGTAAGCTACATAAGAGAATTAAGGCTTTAGCAGTGCTGGTTGCTTTTACTGAGAGCTAATACACATCATGCAAGGCACACGAGCTGGAAAGTCCTCCCTGGGGCTGTGGATACAGGTGAATTCATAGCTGTTCACTGGGTCTTTTTGCAGAAAGGAGGACACAGAATTCATGCCAGAAGCATCAGCTCCTTAAAATATCATTTGAGATTCTGGTTGCATTTCTCTTTTCCTCTTTTAATTTATATTCCTCCCTACCTGAGGGCCCAAAACATAGGGGGGAAAAAAAATGGTTTGGATGAACAGTCACAGCTATATGGATATCCCAGCAACTACGGGGTTTGCTTTTCGTTCCCCACTTCTCATTCCATATAAGTAAGCACAGCACTGAGAAAAAACATTCAGCCACTAACCACCTTCCTTGGGACTCCTTCAACAAGGTAAATCCAGTTAACATGTGCTTTACTCACTGTCCCCTCACATTTTTGATGCTTGCCCTTTTTCTTTCTACTTGCAAGTGTAATCCTTCCTTCCTGCTTCACAAACTAGCTTTTCACAGCCTTCTGGTTCTGTATGCGTCTCATCTGAACCACAACAAAAGTCATATATATTTTCCATATAACTTTCATCCCTTGGATTTTTTTTTTTTTT
>VZTL01036128.1:0-14014 GCA_013400535.1 Scopus umbretta
ATCTATTTATTTATTTATGTTCCACAACAAATTTAGCCATTTAATTCAATTCACAAGGACCTAAGTATAAAATAATTCCCTGAAACTGGCAACAAGTTGAGTGATTACACTCCTGAAATAACACATATATGTGTCAAATCTGACCTAAAAAGTAAATAGACCATGCAGGCAGATATGACTTTTATGTGCCTATTGAGCGAACAAACGTTAAAAAAGCCATCCAACACTATTCTAATTTTAAACAAAATGAACTGAAATTGAGAAATGCCATTTGCATTTTCACCTGGTACCCACTTAGGGTATGTGCTTCCACTACACGAACCTTTCCAGTAACAAACGTAGGTATTTTGAAGTTAAAATTTCTATAAATCATAGAGTGTGCAGAGCAAATTCTACCATTTCATTCTGTAATGGACATACAGTAGGAAACAGACCTTGCTTATTCATGGTCCTCTTTAGTCCCAACGTACTAAGCGACATTAAATTTATCACACAGTAAAACGTCATGCTTACTGGTGGTTTTTCAACTGGAGATAACACCATTGTTTGACAAAGATGCAGAAAATCCTTAAGCCTATGAACAGTCAAGGCCTTTACTGAAGAAATTACTAGTTTGACCCATAAATCTTACCACATCCAGTGCTATGGGATCATAGTACAGAAGACAGAAGAACATGGCACAGATTACAAAAGGCATTACTAAATGACAAAGAAGCACACAGAAAAAGTTCAGCAGTAAAAACATGCTTTTGTGAGTTTACTAGCTGGTGTCATGGACAGACCATAAAACAGAATTAGTGAAACTCAGCAGAACAGGAGCCCCATATCCTAGGTGACAACATAAACTGTGCAACTCCTGACAGACATATATATAGTGATACTACTTCTTAATGGAGGGGGAATTCATACCAATGTCTATTGATCTTTGTTATTTGTGACCCTTTGTGGGCAGGATCCATGGCCACCCCCTTTCTCTGTTTCACCTGTGCAGTCACATCTTTTGTGAACTTGTGTTCAGATCTCCAGGCACACTGGCATTGCTCCTGAGCTTGCAACAGGTACTCCAAAGATGGACCTCCAAAAACCTAAATCCTGATAAAACCTAAGTCAAATTCTTTAAGTAAGGACCTTAAGCTTTGGTGCTGAAGCTGAGGTAACTACTCCTTCCATCCCTTGCCTCAGGAAGAAGAGGAGGGAAATGTATATGGGACTATACATGAGGTTCTGCTCTTGGACAGCCACACCTGGAAGGAGTCTTGAGGTGTCCACCAACGTACTTCAAACCCAAACCTGAGATCAGCATTTAGCCTCCTCTTTGCAACAGGAGATGCTCTCACTTTCTCATGGGGACTTCTTTTATCCTTCAGAGAAGCATATCTGAAGTAACTTCCTTGGAAGGAAAGGGCAGGAGAAGAATGAGACAATAAGCTTCTGGCATACAAATCTTTTTGTTCGGTTCTCTATGTGCAATACAGAGACACTTCTATTCTCAACCCAGTAGGAAAAACATTCTTCTGAAACAGAGTGCAAAGGGCTGTATCAGTTTTACTGGGAGACATGCAGTATTTATTGCGGTAGGCTTCACTTGAGTAAAGACAATGGATCCCTGATGCCACAGAGGCACATGATGAGATGGGCTTTGGCGCCTGTATGGAATACAGGCACAAACTGAGGCTACGTTTAGAAGACAGCAATCCATTTCAACCTCCTTCCCTCCAACCACAGTAGATGCCAGCCAATCCTGACCTACGGTGCCAGCTGATCCGTGAGTAGCATTCCTCCCTTGAATAACCAACAAACTACGTTCTCAACTTGTACCACCCCTGGTAAACATTTTGGTGGCATGATGAGAGTCGCAGTATCAGCATTCAGCAAATCATATTTTCCAGTGTCCATTTATTGAAGTCACTCCATATTGTTGCTGACTGATTCATATTTATAATGATAAAAGATTTGCATTAACATCTAGCCCTCTACAAAGGGTTTATTACTGAAATGCCAATTCAACCATAGCTGTAATGACCCTATTTTATGATGCACACATTTCAGGCACTTTTGCAAATGGTTTAAAAAAATGGAGCAGTTAAATTATGCTGCTAACATAACATGAATGTGTCATCACACCCTATCAAGCAATTTCATATCAAACAATGATGTGATATGGAATTTTGCTGTTATGATACAAAAGAAGGAACTTGAAGAAAAAAGTGCAGTATTAGAACAATGATGCCCTATGCCACCTTACATTCAGCATCCTGGAGTATCTTTCAGTCATGAGAAAGTCTAACGGACAGATGAAAGATAAAGATGGACTGAAATCTTATGAGTTCTCTTTTCCTTTGGTGTGTAAATATTAAATGGAGGGTCTCAAATTTACCATGTGATTTCAACCAGAAAAACTGCTGTATGAACAACAGATATTTCAACCCTAAGGAAGCTTTATTGTCAAACTCTGAGTCTTCAGGCTTTTCATCATCATAGTTCTATATGCATTATACCACTAACAATGCAGTAAACGAAAAGGACAAAATGTCAGCCCTCGATGGAAATGAACTCACTACCCTTCAGCATTCAACAATCAGACCTTCCTTAATTTAAATGTGTTAGATCGTCAGTCTATTATTCCTCCAGCTTTTTATAATGATTTCTAACACTGGCCAGACATTGTACACCTGGCTGGAAAATGTTTCTTTTTAAACAATGCAAGAACTAACCAATATGTAAACCCAATAATTAAATTACATTTAGCCGCTGGCCATTGTTATTCTGCACTACTTTCCCACCGAGGGAGCTATAGTGATCCGATTTAAACAGCAATCTAGCAGAACACTTTTCATTGCCCATGACTGTTGTGCAGAGTAAATTGGCTCACATCAGATTTGACTCTAATTTGGGTTTCAGAACAGTTAATTTGAACTTAAGCACCTATGGAAGGGCTGTTAACAAGAGGTGTCTGCACTGGAATTCTTCTCATAGCTGTGCTGTTTAAATCCAGCAACAAGAGCTCCTTACAGATCGCATGTGCTTTCTAGCATGCCACTTGCAATGTTGTGCATGGCAGAAAACAACTTATCAGATATTTAACAATGTCAAAGAAAAATAACATGGATGCAATACAATGGATTCTTGCTATATGCATGCCAAGCAGCAGTAAATACATTTCTTTTCAAAGATGTAGCTACCTTGTGATTTAATCATCCCAGGATTAAATGTACCTTAGTCCTTTTACTGCAGTATTTTGGTGTTTTAGCAAAGCATGTAGGGTCAAATTCTGCCCATTCATAAGTTACCAAGAGATCCATAGAAATATCTAATGGCTAAATTTCATCATCATTAGTGCTATTAATGTAATAGCTAATGTCTTAAATCTTAATATTCTGGCTCATTAGCTTAGGTAAAAGACTATTAATATAAAAGGTGTATTTTAGCCAATCAACAGAATTTATAAAGGCTTTTGTTTTGTTTTAAAGCATTGTCTCTCTTGCAGTATTAGTGGTTAGTACAGACACTGAATTGTAATAATTCTATAATTAGTAATGATAATATAATCTAACAATATAAGATCTACCATCACTTTGGCTCAGACAGAGCTTAACTTAATTTTACTCTATCATAAATCAAGCCTGTTATCCCTATCCATATCCAGTTGGTTGATGAACTTTTCTTTTTTCCCCCACCAAAAGTACAACAAATTTAGAAAGGGCCGAAGGGAATTTGTGAGTTTGTTCGTTTTGGATTTGTTCAAACATCCATTCAGAAATACTGAGGCTCAGAAATTGGTCTTTCAGTGACAACACTGCCTACAGAAAACAGAATTAAAAGTGTACAGAACATAGCTCGACAACCAGCATACTCCAGTGGTCGAAGGCAGACTCCTGATATTTTGGCATCTCATTAGAAGTCTCCTACTATCCCTGCTGCCTAAATGCGATCACAAACAACTGGTACAGCACAGACTGCCAAGCAGAAATCATGCAAACAGACTACTAGAAAAAGAGAGTCCATTGTGACAATGTTAAAGAGATGTAAGTAAGCCCGGCTCATTGATATACAGTAAACCAGAGTCAGGACTTACACTCTAAACCCAAATGTAAATTCTGTATGGTTATATACAGAAAACACCATTGATTCTGATGGGATTGAGCCAAATCTGCAAATGCCATTTTGAGAAGATTCTGGCTACAAAGTCAAGCATCATTACAGCATCAGTTACGGACACTGCCGTGGCTCCACACTCTGCTTGTGCAGGCTGGGGAGGGAGGGCTGGTTCCTGCTGTTGTGTTAAGAATAAAGAGTCAAAATGTGCCCAGAATTGTACTTGAATGACTGGGAGTAGAAGCGCATTTAAGAAATACATACTAGATGCATTATTAGCTTGATTTTGTTTGAATATCGTCCTTTTGCATCTTGCATTGAATTATAAACTGTACTTTACATTCAGATGTATTTAAAATAATTAGCAAAAGCAACACCATCATTTTATTTTACAATTAAAATATGTTCCTTACTGTTTTTCTTGTGTACTTGTTCATTTCCCCCCCAGACATAAGTAATGTGTAGACAGATACATTGTTTATTTACGACCCCAGTGACAGTTAATGTGGCATGTGTGCCTACAATGTTTGACAGATAAAATGAGTTATTTACAGAAGCTGGGTTTATTATGTATGAATACTGAAGCAGCTATAGTATTTGGAAACTTCTCCATTTACTTTCCCAAGAGCTTGTTTCAGTGAAAGTTGTGGTGTTTTGAAGTGCTACTTAAGAGGATAGCACAAATTCTCAGTCCAGTCCAAGCTACAATGCAGTTGTCATCTGTATGTGCTAATTTCAGAGCGGTTCTTTTGGAATTTATTTTTACAGGTCTTGATCCAAACACCACTGAAGTCAGTGACAAGTTTTCTATAAGCAACAGTGGGTTTGGAATTCAGTCCTTAAAGTAAAATCTCTGCAGAAGAGTAGGTTCACATCTGGGTGTCACTGTTTGGCATACTATGGAGTAGGTATAGATGTATGGGGGCGCGGGGGAGGAATGGAGAACACTTTTCATCTATTAACCTTAATTAGAAAGGGCCAGAAATCATTTCCATTGAAGACAAAACTAAAAATTACACTGACTTTGGCAGGAGCACAAATTGACCCTCCTGCAGAAAATGCATTGGGTTTTCCTTTTTCGTAAATAAACTCAAAAGCTTAGACACCAGATTTGGAAATAATTACTTGTATCTCTTTTACTTAAAGCCAAATGAGCACAACTGATGTGCTGTGGGGATTTTTTTTTTCTTTTTCTTTTTCCCAACAGTCTCTTTTACACCATTTTCAGTCCTTCAGTTTTGGAACGGTTCAGAACATTCTCACAAAACGCTGCAAACCATGTCAGTGGCAGTGATTGCTGCTTACTGCCTTGGGTCTAAACCTGCTGCCTGTGAAGCACAGTGCTTGTTGTGCAAGCATGTTATGCAAGATGCTGCAACTTTAAGAGCCCAGTGTCAAAGGTAATCCCTAAGGAGGCTTGTGTAACAGCCACATGCAAAAATGCCAGTGTTGGCTTTTTGTTGGTTTTTTTATTATTATTATTTCTTAAAAAAAGGAATGCTGTAATTTTCCAACTATTTTTTTCAAGAGCCATCTCAATAGAGCTGTGTGCACATTTTGCTTGATTTTCAAATGGCTTTATACACGTTCTATATGGTATATATTTTTATACACACATACAAAATCTTGCTGTAACTATCCAGGCCTCAAAACATTTGGAACCCTTTCAAGGAATATTTGTGCTGTCTATTGTGGGCAGACCTGAGTTATCTCAGACTGTGTTTCAGACTGGTAAAAAAAGTGTAAGCCTGAGCTGAAGCTCTCAGCAGCGTTTATTAGCTCAGACACAGAACTGTGGTAAATGCAGCCCCCTGGCTTTCCCCCCCCACCCCTTCCTCAGAGCAGAGAGAAAACAATCATTCATGAAGGAAAACTGTTCCAAAATATCTGCTATGTTCTTTGCCCAGTGTGACACTCAATCCAAGGTGAGACTTTGCTACAAGGATGTAGGATTACAATAATCCATATGCAAAGTCCAGCCATCACCACCGTAAAAATACATGAAAAATGGTGGGAGAACACGTTTGAATACCTTCTCTTATAGACATGCACAAATATAGAAGCTTTGGTTCTATACCTTATACTTGTGTATCATAATCACCTGAAGGTTTAAAAGCAGCTTGCTAACTCAAAGCTTCCTAACAGAAGATACTGGATTGTTTCTCAGCTACCAAGCACTCACTTAAAATGTTGAGGATTTTCTATGACAACAGAGTACAGGTTGTGCTGCTATCACAGCCACAGCTATTTGCAATGTGCATCTGACGGTATATAAGAGGAAACTGGAGTCAGGTTCATGCACAGCTTACCTCTCCTTAGAGTGGATGTATTAGTGATCTGATCTAAAACCACATTATTGTGGTCACTTCTACTCCCTGCAAATGGTGCAGACAAGTCACAGGAAGAGGCTAAGACAGTTGAGAAATCAGCCAAGAGAATATCCTCCAGGTTTTCTGTTTGTCCAGGTGGGCACTCCTGCTGCTGCCTCCTCTGGGCAGCCAGAGTCCAGCATCCTGCACCTGGGTGAATACCTGCCTTGCTCTGCCCTTGCACTTTTCCCCTTCTCAGGCCCTTATCTTTCCGTCATGTCCACTAAAGCACGCACTGATGCCTTCACTTCTCTGCTCTTCTATCTAGGGATTGCAGTATCTTCCTCTCCTCTCCTCCAGCTCCTGAGGCACATAGCTCTGCTCTCTACACCGCAGGCAACAAACCAAACTTTTCTCCTCCTTCCCTCCTCTGGCTCCCACACGGCAGATCCGCACCCTTCCCCACAGCAGGGGAAAGAGTAAGTGCTGGGAGCCACGGGACACCAGCACTGTGGGCAAAACTGATCTTGCTTCATTTTGAGAGGGACTAAGTGTGAAAGTAGCTGTGGGAACAAAGAGGAATTTAAGAAGTAATTGTATGATCCCACTCAGCAAGAGACAAAAAAACAATGCCAGTAAATTTAAGCATTGAACATCACAGAGAGCGTTCAGCTGAAAAATAATTCCCTTGGGTCTCCCTTTTGCAGGGAGAACCAGAAATGACAATTGTTAGGGCCTGTGATACTTGTCTGTGTTCAGGGCCAAAATCAGAAAACAGATGCAGTGAAGATCTCCACGTGGCTTTATGTCACAGGAGAGAAGGCAACAAAATATGTAATTCCTTTCCACTTTCATCATGTGTGATCTATTGTGAAACCACAGCACATTGCCAGGGAAAGCCTCTTCAGCCCTCTGTATTGCAAGTGTGGATGTAGATCTAAGCGGTCATATGTCTGTCTATGTACTGCTGTCTATCTGGATTTGTACATCTGCACACACACTGAGAAAACAAACCAATGATATCACTGCCAGAAAAATAATCATCTGTAAAGTCCAGAAAATCTCAAGTTCACAAACACTGTGCAGAAGTCAACTTTACTTCCAGTACTTTGAAGAACCAGGTACCCACAGAAAGGGAAGTAAGATGAGACCTGCAAGAACCCCACAAAGAAGAAATGGCCTGGTTCTGGAGAAGCCCAGACAGAGTCTGTAGCAGTTGGGAAAGTCAGGTAATGCACCCTCATCACATTTTAGATGTTCCCTCATGTCCTCTGCCACAGCCTCCTACTGGAGTTCATACCTCAGTTCTGGCTGCTCTTGGATTGAGTCTCCTGTTTTACAAACACAAACTGCCACATTTTTACTTGCAGAGTTGCCTTCAGCCTGGGCTCCAAGTCCACTGGTGAAAGCAAACCCATTTTTCTTTCTATGCCCAGCTGCCCCCACGCCACCTCTCTGCCTGGGACAGCCATGGAAGTACCCCTGCTACACTCCACTGCCACAGGCTTGGTCTCTCTCTGGACTTCGCTCTCTCCCCCCTGCCCCAATCATTACAACAAAATACCACGGGTAATCCTCGAGAGTGCCAAGTAAATACTCTCGCCATTATACACAGGTTTGCTATCATAAGGGAGTTATGTTCAAGCAAACTTTTTATTAAGGGCATGCCACAGAGATAGCATCTTCTTTCTGCCTCTGGCTGTTGACTTTAAACCTGGAAATCCCACTCAATAAGGATTTCTGACAGCACCAATGTCCGAGGCAGCTTGCAGTAAAGCACTATACTCTGTTGAAATAGTTTAAAGCCCATCTCACTGCAATCACATCTTTACTCACCATGCAGTGCCCCATGTTAGCTAATGGCAAAAAGAATGAAAAGCAGAGCCTTTACATAGTCGGGATACCAAGTAAACTTGGCCTCGTTAAAGGACAATCCTTACAATGGTTTATCTGTGAACAGTATTTCCTATGTATTTGACACAAACAGCCTTTTCTTCAGCATCAGAGCTGCGTGTCTTCTTATTCCAGCTATTTGTTCTTGAACAAACATATTTATTGTGGCTAATGAAAGGGGAAATCCCTCTCTCTGTTCATGCCACTGTTCCCTTCTGTCCTTCAGTGACCTGACATGCGCCTCACCCTAGAAACCAAAATGACTGGAGCAGCCAAGAACATAGAGAATTGTTCTGGGCTTCCACTTCTGAAACCACATGCAAGGTTTGTTATGGAAAATCTCCCATGCTATGCTGTAAAAACCAGCTCCCTTTTAATGTGCTTAGTTATGGAAGTTGCCTCCATCACTTACAGAAGTTTTCCCTTCTCAAAGAGCTAGACTCATGCTGTAGTGAGGAGAAGGCAGAGTCTTCTCCATTCTTACCACGTGCTCATATAGGCGTTTACAGTTTTTATAGGCAAGCTATAGAAGTCAGTCACCCTTTCCATAACACTATGACAGTTAATTTTATCCCAGGTCACTACCTGTCCTAGTGCCAGAGAATTAAGCTGTATTTACATTAGTAAGAAGTGCAGCACAATAGGAGTTGATCTGTGAAAAGACAGAGTCGGTGCCAAGAAGCCAGTGAACACAGTGTGTGCGTCTTGGGGGAGAGGAGCTGAGAGAAAGGGCTGCATGGCACTAGTCTGACTTCTGAGCACCAGGGAGCATCTGGAGCACGTTACAGGCATCCCTGCAGAGCTTCTCTGACTTTCCTTTCAACCTAAAGAAATTTAGTTCACGTACCCTGAGACCACTCCCCAATGAACCAAAGAGCAGCAACTAGGGAAGATCAGATTTGTTTCCCAAGTGTGGTATTAAGATAAACTATGATGCGAACAGAAATGTACCCTTTTTCCTTCTAGCACCTGGCTCTCGTAGCCAGGCAAAATCAATAGTAATATGATATTCCTGATTTAGCTAAACATCTGAAATCTGGTTGCTTATCTGAAGTCTTCATTATAGCTAAAACACTGGTTCTGAAAAAGTGGGATGAGAATTATAAGTAAACAGGCCATCTCTCACAAGATCTGATACTTGGGACTAGGGACTTGAAGTATGCAGAATACTAATAAAAGCAGAAAAAACATTATTATCAGAATAAATCAAATATATTCAATATATCAAAGTATATTAAAAACTGTAGCAAACAATTTTGTTGATGAAACACAGGTGCAGTTACATCTTAATAAAATGTGTTTACAAAAACAGCATTTGCAAATTTTAATTTTTCTTCTTCTCTGAAGAGCAATAATTCTCTATATCCCTGCTACATCCTACTCTTGCTGCTAGTCCTCAGTAAGTCTTATTCAGACTGATCTTTTATGGTCCAATTTTCCTTCTTCCATTCAAACTCAGAAAGCCTTAGTCCTCATGTGGAATTAGTGGGATTACCTGCACAGCAATGCCAGCATCAAAGGGTAAGACAGGTCTAACCTGGCTGTATTTTACAATCACCTCTACACCCCTTAGAGAAGGGTCTGCTCCTCAGCCTCGTTTATTTTGTTTATCTGGAGTACAGCATTTCAGGCATTTTATGTTTTAAGGAACTGGCAAGAACTAGTTTATCACTACATGGAGGGGAAAAAGCAATAGCAGTTGTAAGTACAATTTTAGGGGGATTTAAATGTATTTCTTTGTATTTGCATGCAGAAACTTTTTGAATGCAGCCCCACCTCCCTTCTACTCCGTACAGTCATCTTCTATCTGGTGGTGGAAAAAATAATTTATGACAATGAAAAAATGTCAACTATTGGCACAGGCAGTGCCTATCGCCTCATTGGCTTTTTGTGACTCCACAGACCTTAGGAAAATTTAATGGTGAAGTTTTGCTTTCAGAAATATTGGCAAAGCCCTGAATATATGATTTCCAAACTTGGATCTGCAAACCATTTGTGGTCCATGACACCACAATGCGTGGTCCTCACCATGAAACCATGTTAAATGGTGACCTTTGTGATCATGGTATTGTGCAGCAAATGATGTGGTTGCTAGGATAATTGCTCTGAATAAAAAAAACCTCTTTTTTTAATATTTCCCTAGCTAAATTAGTGCCATATTTCATGTCAATGTGTAACTGTATGTGTTTGCAGGAAGGAAAGATGTTACAGTCTCTCTTTCTTCCCAAGGCAAAATATACTGTGAAGTTTTACTTCACAAGAAAGTGAAGAAAGCTTAAGAAAGCTACTCCTGGGTGTAAAGACAGGCTCAAAACCAAGCATATTCAAGTGTCATTAGCACGTGCCAGTAGGAATTATATATTTTTGAGATGTTTTAAGTTTCTGATGACATGGAAGTTAGGGTTTCAAGGATTAAGCCCCACAGACGCTAGGTCACTGACCAGGACGTGAAGCCTTCTTTTAGGGTGAACTCTGAGTAATAAAATCCAAATCCTGACTCCTGCAAGTGACCTGAGGATCTTTATGGTTTTCTAAGTTTACAAAGGGTATGTGTCACTGTTTTAACATATTTAAGAAAGAATTATCTCAATGTTTATATTTAAAATACTGGCAAATGTAAATGGGTGCCTGGATATTTGCAAACAGCAGAAGTAATTGCCAGCTTGTCTTGTGGATTTAAGTGTCGCAGCTTGCAGCTCAGTGAAATATAACCCAACGAGTTTACACATCTGGGGGATATAACAATGGGAAATTATTCTGAGAAAGCGTGCAAGGGAAAGCAGCATGTATTAACTGAAATATGTTTAGACTGGCAGTATTAATTGGCAGTATTAATGGGGATTGAGGCTTACACCTATGATCACTGACTCCACTCAGAGATCTTTGCAAATCCCAGCAAAAATAGGCTCATTAGCCTGGAAAGTGAGTGAATCTGTGCTTACCCTGCCTCGTCATCCCTCTGCTCCCCAAACCTTTTCTTTATGCTCAATGTTATTTTACAAGTGGCTACTTCAACAGCAACCACAGAAAAAATTAAAATCAACACCTACCTTCATCCTAAGTTCCCCGCACTGGATGTACACAAAATCACCCCCACTTACGTGATCACGGGAGACCAACCCTGGGATGCAGCTTCAGGAAATCTCTTGGAGGTGGTTCCTACATATTCTTTTGTCATGGGAAATAAAGGTCATTCCCTCCCTAGAAAGGGAAATGGGTCCAGCCATGGCCTCTACCCTCAGTTTGGAGTGAAGTATCTATAATGCTACATAGATATCTCTACCTCCCTCGTGTGTATTAATTTAAGAGTATGAACATACCCATTTGCCCAGTCTCATTTACATATTTAACTAAACCTATGCTATTCTGCTGCTCTCAACTCAGCATGAGGGAATGGGAAACAAAGTTTGCAGTGACCCAGCAGGAACAGAAAGGCAAAAGTGAATTCTTTCTTCTACTCGCAAGAGGAGACCTGGTGTTGGTACTTGCTACATCATCATGATTTTCAAAGGAGAAATTTTAAAACTTCCTTTGGCCTGTGATGAAACTCAGCATTTTAAACTGGTTTTCTCTTGCTTTATTATATGAGGGAACAATTTAATGTTTCTTTTAAAATGGGAAATGGTATCACTCTCTCTGCCATAATGAAAGCCCTTTTTAGATCGTTTTATTACACAATTTTTAAATGCATATTGCCATTGCATTTCATAGGATTGTATTTACATACACCTTTCTAAAACACACAGTATATTATGTTGCAATTAAAAGCCCACAAACTCTATCTGATATTTCTTCACTAATTCATTCCCAAGCCAATATGTATTTTAATGTTCCAAACCATTGCTAATTAACACATGGAAATATTTTAACATGGATTTTGATTAATTCCATTTAAGAGTCTAACCAGTGCTAAAACATATGTGGTGTGTCATTTCTTTCTTTTGAGGAAGGCATTGGCATTAAATCTTTCAATCTTCCTGAGCACCAAATGCTAATTTCAGGAAGATTAAATAACAGACTGCAGCTACAGTTTCCTTTCTTTACTTCCCAGAAGGTGAAATGAACATATTTATGTGGGAGGAATTTCTTTACTGCACAAGCCAAAATACAGAAATTAGATTTTATTTTTTTTCCCCCAACATTGCTAATACACTAGCGATTGCCTGCCAACTAAATAACTTTAACCTATATCTGCAGTTCATGGAGAGTTGCCAAGTTATATGTTCAACTTTCTTTCACTCTGTTTTTTTTTTATTAAAGTATTCCCATATGATGTTTTCACCTGCAGCTCCTAAATGCTTTTCCATACTTGAATCAGAGACAACTAGCTTATAGTGGGGTGGCTCTGGCCATAAAGCCAGAAATGCTCGTAGAAGACCGTCCTCTGATTTTCACACTTTGAAGGTATGTTATAAATATGATTCGTATGGTACTGCTCTAATGGTTTAAAATCTGAGTATAATTCCGCATGTCAATGAACTAAGCATATAAAATACCCAGAGGTATGCATGCGAGTAAGCATCTTGCACATGTAAAAATGCAAGAACACAGAGCAGGAGGAGGCCGCCTTCTGGATCATGGGTTAATTGCTGGCATATCACATACAGCTTTTCACAAGATGGAGTTTGATGAGCTTAAGAGCAGTTAAGCACTTCTGCCTTTGTGATTCCCACCAGAAAGCCGACCACACCTGAGTATTGTAGTTCTTCTTTCCCCTATGGTGAGTGCAGTTTCCCTGTCCTCACTTCCACTGTCCGTCCTCTACTTCATGGTCAGCATGTTCCTACTGAAAGCTGAAGGCAAGGTTCACCGTATGCTCAGATCACACCCAGATCTCCTTCGTGTCTACCACACCTCTGTTGCTTAAGTAACTTTTTCTTGTTATACTTTCCCTATGCCTTATTTTACTCGTTGCAATATTCTTTGTAAATCTCCATTCAGCTTGACAATATATGGTACTATCCCTCCTCCTTTACCTTTTGCTAGCTGTATTTCAGTCTCAACTGCTAACATAGTGTCCGGGTTTCAGCTCACCCTTTAACACATAGCATCTGAACAGTGGTTTGTGTTTAGTTTCTATTACCACTATGATACCTAATCACACTTTCTGCACCATTCAGCTGCCCAGATCCCTGGCATTTGCAAGAGAGCATTAAAGTTGTTTCTTACTGATCTACACCTACGAGATAAAGCAAAGTCCAATTTTCTAGCTGACTACCATTTCATCAGGATTAGAACTTTCTTCGAGTCTACATGTACACTCACTGATTTTCTCGTATTTTCTTTATGCCTCTTTTTATACATTTAACAGGTGTGTGGTGGATGTAATGTTTTCATAATTTTCACTAAATGAGCGGCCCTGGGAAAAAGTAAATTATAGCTACTAGCAAGAGTCCCCGCTCTTGTTCAAGAAGCAGAGGTTGTCCTGAGAAGCCACAGGTTCAGTCCCAGCGATGGTTCACAACAGCTGTCATTGCCCATGCAAGAATGTGTGCATATTCTCTTGCCTGTACTTTAAAAAACATGTGATTTCTGTCTTCTCAGACTATTTAAAACCTTAATTCCTGTGCTCTCTACAAACAAAAGAATGGAAGAATTTGTGGGAAAAATATCTGAAAGTTACGACAGGAAAGAGCAATGAATATGTAGGTAGGTTCTTTCAAACCAGCTGTGTGTTACTTTAAAGGTTTGCATCAGATAAAATAATATTTAACATA
>VZTL01036136.1:0-25697 GCA_013400535.1 Scopus umbretta
TCTTCTCTTCTCTTCTCTTCCCCATCTTTCCACTTCTGCATCTTCTTGACTATCATTTGCTAACTTCTGCTGGGTTGCTTACTGTGGTCTCACAATAGGGGCTGCCTGAGCTGAGCCTCCTGCAGTTATAACACAGCAGCAGTGGGGCATGTTATTCTTTAGGGAAAAAAGAAGATAAAGGCTGTCTTTAAGCTTAGCCCTGCCTGAAGAGAAGCTTAAACCCTGGGTGAGATGCTCACCTGTTGATCACACAGAGATTTCAGCATGCTGCAGTTATTCTGAAAGGATGTGAAACTTTCCCAGGAAAATGTATACTGAGTTGATACAGAAAACTTTGGTGTCCTTCTGGGAAGAGCAATGGTTCAGTATTGGGTCTTCTACACAGATGAGTGTGAGATGTCTCTCCAAAGCTGTAGCCCAAGCTGTAAATGACTGCTGACTTTGGTCTGTGTGAGTGCTGAGTAGCATCAATAAATGGATGTTCATTGTTAAAAGAAAACCAGATGGGGAAAATATATAGATGAGGATACATGTAGCTCTATTTGTTATGCATAGTCACATGCAAGCAGGATGTGTAAGTATCACAGGGATCCTTATGGTCTCTTTAATGGGACGCCAGGGTTATCCAGCCAAAAGGAGACCACTGGTGACACCAGTAAGTTTGGGATGAAGAATGCTTAACTGGTTTCATGGGTTAGGAAGAAGCTGAAAGGGAGGGCTGAAAGGTTTCCTAGTGATGTTCGGACATATGGAAAATGGACGAACCATAGCATAAAAGGGGAGAGCACTGGGGAAAAAAGAGAGGAAATATCTAGATCAGGCCTTTGCATCTTTATGTTCATACTTTTGGAGTTAGCTAATGCGTGTGGAGATGATTGCATAGATTTTTTGTTTATTTGTTTTGTTTCAGGAAAGACATGTCTTTAGTAGACATGTTAGTACAGAGCTAGAAACCAGACAAGACCTCTAAAGTGAGTGCCCAGTTGCCAGAATGGGCTGTAACTGGAGTGATCACAAAGGGGCAACACAGCACAAAGTGACATCAGAGTCCTGGACTTCAGGGATGTACTGTCCCTTCCCTACACAGCATGCAACCATTGCCATTAGCACCACAATGCCTGACTTACTCACCAAGATTCCGTCTAACAGTTCTGCAGACTTCTTTTGGCATTGTTTTCCCCAGTTTGGCACTTTCCAGGGTTTAAAGCCAACTAGGCAAAAATGTAAGAATACAGAACAATGTGTCATGGCACATGGGAAGGGGAGCTGGGTCTTTTGCTCCTCTCTGATTGCTGCACCAAAGGGATGTCAGGGAGGAAAGAGCTTCTGCCTGAGATAGGGAGACTGGCCCCTCTGAACAGCTAATACCACCACAAACACATGACCTGCAGCCCTTGGAACTGGCCAGGCTGCTCCAGCTTTTCCTTTTTAGATGTTTTCATTCTCTAGAACATAAGACAAAAAAGGAAGGCAACCCTTTGCCGTATTCCCAAATGATCTACTAAAGTTCAGGAAACTGTATCAAAAGGTGAGCAGAGCTGAGCTGTGTCTGCCTCTGCTTTGTCAGTGTAAAGGTCCTGGAGCCATAGACTGCAACTGTGTGGTGTGGGGCAGGGAACCCCCATGGGATTGTAGGGCAATGACACTAATAGGGGTTAAGAAATAATGGACTGTTTCTTCAGGATGGTGGTCCAGCAACTATTTCTAGAGTATCTTGTCACCTACGAGCTGATACTGACTTTTCTGTGCATGATTTTGGACACATGACATTTTCCAGTTGCTCCTTGGGTACCTGGAGAGCCATGTCTCTCTTTCTCCTACCCTTCCCATGGGAAGGTAACTTCAATCTCCAAGGGGACTGCTCCGTTGGACATTCCATCAGTATGAACTTGGGGCATCTTCTGCCAAGGAAGGTGGGATCTTGTTCATGATTTGCAAAGCTCTTTAAGATTCTTGAGATGCAATTGTTATTTTGACACTATTGCAAAATCTCAAAGGTTGTGACTCAAGAAATAATTTGCCGTATGGAAATAAGGATGAGTTATTTCAGTATACGACAGGACTATCCAGCACTATAATCATAACACTTTAAAGACTAGATAAGCAAGAGCTATGGGAAGGACATAAACTCTTATGTTTCAGGGCATGGCTATTGTGGGTCAGGAAGTAATTCTCCTCTCAGGCCATGTATTCTGTAACTGGTGGCTGCAACTGAAGCCAGACACCGTCAGAATCAATAATCCATGGCAGAGGCACCTCTGATTGTTTGTTACTTCCAAGTTTTGCAATGAATCCATTGGGATAAGCAAACTTTTGTTTTCCTTTTGCAAATTCGACCACCTTCCCACTTCTTGTATTCCCATACTTTATATTCTTCTTGGCACTAATTGCGTGCTTTCAGTCAGCGTGTTCCTGCTTTCCAAGACTGTAATCCATGACTTGGGGGCACAGTCACATTTACATCCCTTTGCAGATGGCCTGTTTCTAGCACTGTCAGTCCTTGGGTTTTATTTTTTGCTGTCTTTATGCTGAGGGACAGACATTGCTCTGTGGGTCTTTGTGATTCTAATCTTTTTCATACAGTTTGAGGAGCAATGAACTTGAAAAACAAGATCTCTTTCTCCTGGGAGAGAAGGCACCTGAATTTAGGCCTGTCTTTACCACCCACTAAGGATGTGCGTGACAGTTTAGAGAGGGCTGAGAGCAGTGTATTTGTCATTGCTGTAATGCCCTTTGTTGTTTCCGTATAGCTCCCATTTCTGTAGGCACCATCTGTTTGTTGGGAATTTTTTTTTTGCCCCGTCATTGCAGGCTTCAGGAAATGCCATCTTGCCAGGTGGCATCTCTATTTGCTAGTGCTACAGCGGCTCTAGAAGCAGGTGCAGTTTGTGGCATAATGTAGCTTTGTGCCAGCCCATTACAAGCCATGGCCCATTCAGGGACTTGGATAGGATTATTGCTTTAGCTCAGCTCCGTTTGAGACGTGGGCATTGCATCTGAAGTGCCACTGGCAGCTGACTTCTCACTTTGATTTATGCTAACCTTAGGGCTGCTGGTAATTACATGCACGTTCTTGTATTCAGGAAGTACATGCAGTCGCCAGGGAGCGGGGACTTCTTCATGCAACACCGGGAGGATGAATTGTTCATTTTGATGAGCATCTCAGACACTTTGGGGCATATGAAAAGGCCTGCCTGTGTGTTCCTTCTTGTGATGGCGGAAGGGCTGGTGGAAGGACAATTTATAATAATACTGCAGCTTTGCTATCCAAGAGTTTCTGAACTAATTTGCTGGTATTTCATCAGCCAAAATGTGTGCAGAACAATGGGTATGCATAGTGTGATTCTGTGGCTCATTAACCGAGTTGGGTGACCAGCTGGGATTCATTGTCTTCTTGGCATCCCTTACAAGTAGTACAAGGGGAAGAGTGGTCAATACACATTTTTGCCATGGCACTTCATCTACCTGCTTCAATTGAACCCAAAGGGCCACATCAGAGAAATGGTCAAAAATTCTTTCCATACTGGTGCCTCCTCTGTGAGTGCCCAAAAGATATCTTTTAGCTGGTGTCTTACATGGTAGTATCTGTTCTGGTCTGGGAAGTGACCACTAACTTTTCTCTTCTAAGCTACCAGGCATTTTAAATTTTGGATAACATTTTTTCAAACAAGTTTGAAGACTCTCATTGACTTTTTCATTTTCTTGCACTGCTGGAAAAGACTGGATGCAGGCAGGTGACTAAAAAAGGATTTTGCTGGCCTTAGCACAGGGTGATGTTAGTATTAGAAGTCCTTGGGTAGCAATATTCTCTTTTCTGCTGCTGCTCAAAACAAATTTGTAAGGAAATATGAAGAATGTAGGCCAAATTCAGAGTTGAAGTGGGAAGGAGTTTCCTTCTGAATCACCTACAAATGCTCAGGTGAAGAGCACAGGAAGAGCTTTTCATCTGGTGAAACTCAAACATCAAAGAATCATAAGGAAGAAAATTCTTGCTTTCTCTCTAATTCTGCTTTCTACCTTTGCACATCCTTCCCACTATTTGTAAAGTACAATATAAGTCCAGTGCTGTGATGTAAGACAATAACTCTTAGTCAGACCAGTTATTCCTAATAGCACATGGCCTGCTAAAGCTAGGACACCTTGACACCGGAAGAGTGAGCCTTCCCACCTTCCCCTCACAATGAAGTGAACCAGAAGTTGGTGTTGTGTTAGCACCTCATCCTTACTTGCATGGACAGTCAGGGTGTCTTACACCTGCTTTGCTCCTACAGCTCTGCTGCAAACATCAATAATGCCAAAGTGGGTCCCCAGCTCGAAGTAAAGCTGAGGTCTTCTCTGACATTCCCTCAGCCCATCAGTACTCTCTTAACCTCATTTGTCACATCCAGTATAGCATTTCCATACGCAAATGAATACCAGATTGCTGGCTCTTTTGCCCTGCCTCAAGACACCAGGTGAGTGTGTGGAGCAGTCTCCTGGAGGCTGCTTGTGTTTCACATGTCAGATTAATTCCCTGCAACAAACACCTGGGCTGTGCTCCTTAAAGGCATTAAAGTTGGAAGGCAATACACTAATTTTCACCAGAAACCATCTCTTCTGTCACTGTCAAGAACATTCTCCCAGTCCCTTGAGGGTGCCAGCAAGGCTGTAAACATGGAATCTATTATAGTCCTTTATCATCTTTGTTTACAGCTGCTCTAAATGTGTTCACCTCAGCACTTTCCCCACATTGCCCTAGTGCACAACTGCTTGCTTTAATGCAACTCACCATGTTAATAGAGATAATTTGCTGGAATTTTTTTTTTTAATTGCACAGCGTGGTTGTACCCAAAAGACAAAGATGAGCCTAGAAACACTGTGGAAAACACTGTCTTCGTAGAAAATTTAGGGTTTTTAAAAATAATTTTGTTTCTTCAAAATAAATGCCAAATTAAAGGTACTTGCCAAGTCTTTTTCCTCTTTCTGGGCCTGATCTAAAGCTCCGCAGAGGTGTTGAAATAATTTCCCTTGGCCCAAGAGGTTTTGGATTAGGTCTTTTATTAATTTTAATTTCTCCTTGGTATTTAGGTACACGTTAATACACAGATGTGCTATTAAATGGGCTATAAGCAGAGTTGGTAACGACACTAATAAAGGTCCAATAATTATCTTAACCTATGTGAAAAGAAGGATTATGCAATCATTCCTTCTGCCTGTCCATCTTCAGTTTTTTTAATCACTTTGCCAATTGCAAACCAGTTTTGAGAGAAGGGGGAAGATCTCCAATACAATAAAGTTCCTGCAAGTTCTGTGAAACTTGATGGCTGAGTAGTGGATAAAGATGCATGTAAGTGTCCTGGAAATGGGAAGAAGAGGTCAAACTTTGTCAGGTCCAGTCTGTCCATAAGCACAGAGCTCAGGAAAAACCCATGGTGTATTTTGTTGCTTCTCTGGTGGGGCAGAGCAGAAGGCATGGTGAGAATGAGGAGGATTGCAGAGGGGGTATGTTAGCAGCCAAAGGCTGCATGTTGAGGTGAAACCACATTTCCTCAGTCTCGTTGTTCAAGGAACAGCTTGCTTAATGTGGCCAAAAGAATGTATTTTTTCCTTGCCTTGTGCACAAAATCTCCTGAAATGTTTTGTCTCAAATTGACTTGAAACATTTAGCCTGCAGCAGATATCCGGAGCATAACATTTCAGCCCACGCGGTTAAAGTCTGGCAAAATAGGAAGTGATTGAAAGTAGGGTCTGTTCCAGGACCATTCAGGGGGAGACTGAGAGCTGAAGAGGACAAGCTCTGCTACTTGTTTTACCCATGATGCCCAACCACTTCTGCAAAATATGATTCAATTGCTGGCTATTATGGCTATCCTGCACTCGTGACAGATAGGTCTGAGTTCAAGTAATAGAAGCTGTTTCCCAAAACAGTTGTTGTACTGAGGCTCTTCAGTAACCCAGCTGTTACTGCCTGAGGTGTTACACTGGCAGCAGAAGACAAACCTGGGGTCAGGCTATTGTTTTGGTTGAATTTTGTGTGTATAAAAGCAAATATGCCAGAAACACCAGAAAAGGAGAGAGGAGATTGCAGCAGAAAGCCCAGAGCTGCCACAAATCAGCTGTGTATGTAACCCCAGTTGACCGCCAAGAGGGTGTTTTGAGTATAGAGTTGACCAGAAAAAGAGACCAAGAAGATAGGGAGAGGCTCTTCTTTACTCTTTGATTCCTACTATGCTCAGAGGAAAATGAGAACATGAACTTTCTCTGCAGATAAGCAGGACTGCATCAAAACCACTCAATTAGTATCTTTCACAATGGAAACATTCCCCATGATCCTAAACATCAGCTCTGTACTGTGGCCAAACGATACTGCACTGCATTTACATATATATGAAAAAGAGAGAGAGAGATTTAAAATAAAAGAAAGCCACTCTAGACTAAGCATCACTTCACAGGTTTTTGAAAGAATTCTACTTAAATCTGAGTTTATTCCCATTTGTTGTGTTGGGTGAGATACATGTTATCAAAAGTAGATGCATGGAGCATAGAAATTTCCATCTGAGCTGGACTCTGCAGCTGCCTTTTCTATTTTGTTATATCCAGGGTATAATTCTGCTTATCTTAAAGTAGACCTCTAAAGTAGGTCAGACAAGTGTCTCCTTAAAAATCATCTACTGAAAAGCATGAGGGTGGCCAGCTCTGCCTTGTAGGCATCTGAAATTAGGTGAAATGAATTCCTTCCCTACTGATCACCAGGTACGTGGCGCCTAATGCCTGTGCTGGAGTGGGTGGTCTGATCTATCAGGTCCTGGGCTGGATGACAGGGCTGTTTGCAAGTGGTTTCCATGAGCTGTCTGTGTAGTTTCCTTTGCAGCCAAATTTTAGCTTTTTATGCATTAGATGGTGGTGGGAGACTCCGGCCCTAACCGTATGGTTGTCTTTCTGCAGAAGATGTGTGTGACATGTCTCACTTCTCCATCTTAGCAATCCAGCTGCTGACTCTGGGCACTGTTTTGCTCTCTGTGGGATGACTGGTGCCACTGGGTTTGAAGTGTTGTCCATTAACCCAGCTCTAGCAGGCTTGCAAAGGAAGGAGGGTGGTGTGGTGAAAGCACCCCACTGGGTGGCAGGAGATCTGAGCTGGAATCTTCACTCTGCCGCAAAAAAATATCACTGTTGATCTTGGGCTCATTTCTTACACTCTTTGTTCCACCACAGTTTCCCCATCTGTAAAATGTGAATGATTTTTACCTACCTGGCTGAAAACTGAGGACCTCATAACTGGAACTTGAGGAACCTAGAGGGAAACGCTGGTCTGGATTTGCTCATGACAAAGCATCTACTAACATATTTTCAGCCAGTGCCTGGCAGAGCAGAAATGTTCAGATTTCTGTTTAAATAAGCTCTTTCATCAGATGAAAGAACATACCAGGAACCGGTCAGCAATATGCTCTGTGGAGTGGCCCCTGAAAGGGGAGCACAGTCCAGGGAGTTAATTGCTTCCAGGTAATGAGAAGGGTGCAGAGCTGCACCAAAATGAAGTTGCTAACAGATGACTGACCCAGGGAGTTCCTCAATTCTGGGTAATCCCTGTTATCAGCTGCTGGTCACCTCAGCGGTGGGAGGTCAAGGGAAATGAGGCCATCGCACTTCACTCTGCTGGTGAATATTAAACAATAACCAGCACCATAAAGCTTTTGACTTTAGCTGGCATGATTTAAAGGCTTTGGTCAGGTTGGCCCTAGAATTGTTTAGGATGAAATGGATTCCTTTTAGCCTTTGAGAGGGTCCAATTTAAGCTGTTTAGCTGAGCAGTGTGGAAAATACAGCAGTTTAGCTATTATGTGGTCAAACTGAAGAGCAGACGCCATTTACCGATATTACTGGATCCATAACCTCACATCCTCTCGGAAACACCGTACTTATTGCGCTTTCTATCGTGTGTTGTTATGGCCACCAGCGATGAAAAACCAGCCTGTTTTATCCATCATGTTTCTTGGCTTCCATGTTGCTTATATGTCTTATACATCCCTCAGTACATTTGCTGCAGGGCAACACATGTTCATTGCAGTGTTCCCACTCCAGGCAGAAATGTGTGTTTTGAGACAGAAGGGCAGGAAATGCTTTTGGTAAATGTCAATGGCCTTATAGTTTGTAAGGATAAATGTGGCCACAAAGACTCTTCTGAAAAAAAGCTCCACATTTCTAAGAGACTGCTACTTGTTCTTTTAACCCTAGAACTTTTTAGGCTGGCTATGATAGCATATGTTTTACTTCGGATATATAGAGTTTATATTAATATATATGATACTCAGTTTTCTGCATTGGACAGTCTCTTTGCCTGTCCTACCTGAGACATCATTTCTACTAACAACATTGAAAGTGGTTGGTCTGTGCAGCCAGGACAGTGCAAAACCAGAGGCTTATTGTTTTGCTCAGACCCATTTTACATGAATTCTCAGCTGCCATGAAATTATAGTGAGTACAAATTTGTAAGCTTTGTATTGGCTGAGAATCTGACCTAAATTTTGGACAAGGAGTCATATAGACAAAGGAAAATATTAATTTGGGCTGCTTTCTGGAAGGAAAAGAACATTTCTCTCTTTACAGCTTCCCTCAGGATCTGTGAAGGTACATGGAGGAGCAATGAGAAAAAATTAGGAAAGGGAAATTCGGGGCAACTGCTAGTAAAGTGAGGTGTTAATTTTTCTCCGTGAGGACATGAAGATCATTTCTCAGCAATATGCAGAGGGAAGAGAAAAGAGACAGAAATGGTAAAGTAATAGAAAATGTACCTTGGTTCAATGGGCACTGTCTTCGCTTGGGTATACAATGAAGATGCACAGGGGAAAACAAATAAAACACGGGTGTCTTTCCAGAAGAAAATAACCCATGAGGGGACTCTGAGGCTGGACTGCCAGCACTAATTGCTGCCCCAAAGGCATAAAAACCCCTGCTTTGAGCAGCTACTCTCCTCAACATGATGAGGACTTCTGCTGCCCTGCCAAAATGAGCATGCAGATTCCTTGGTGAGGAATTTTATACCAGGACTGGACAGAACAGAGAAGAGGCATAATCCTATCCTGGCAGGCAATGAGCCTGGGTATCTTAGAGGCATTTTCCATTCCTGTTTTCCCTATTTTGCACCAGAGTGATTACATCTCAAAGTGGTCAGTATATATCAGAAAACTTTTCTGAAAAACTGGGCTTCTTGTGAGTTTTCCTGCCTTCCCTTGTGCTGGCAGTTGGAATCGTTGCGAGGCCAGCATTGTGTGTAATGTCTCCTCCCTCCCACTTCTGCCCCAACTCTTAGGAAGTACAAAACCATGCAAATAAACAAACAAACAAACAAACAAAGCCCTAGTAGCAAGACAATTCAGGCAAAGTCAGTCTGAGAGTCTACAGAAAGGTCTACCTGAAGCTCTTTGTCCTTGGAGTTGAAGCTATACCCTGTTCCTGCTATGGATATTGCTAGCACAGTGCCTGCAACTGTTTCCCCTGAGGTAGACTATGCCCCTGGCTAAATATGGGTGGCATGAGGGGAAATTGCCTTCTCCATGCCTCTGCCCCTACTGATAGAGGTGGGCTTTCCTTCATACCCCAATACACTGGCCCAAAGGTCATAAGTGCCACTGGAGTGATGATGCAGTGACATTGTTTGTGAAGGGTCTCACCTTTGTAGCTGGCCTGAAGTCTTCCCACCAGCTCTTCTTTCATTGTGCTTTCTTATATCTTCCTCTTTTTTAGGTCAGTAAAAGCTGGTTTGTTGGAGCTATGTTTCTTACTAGGAAGGTTTGTGTGGTCCAGGATGGCCTGTCATATCTTTTTCTTCCTGTGAGTGAAACAACTTTACAAAGTTTGGTTTTCATTCAGTTGTAGAACAAAAACAAATATATAAAAAAAAAAAAATCACAAAAGATGGGCTTGTTTACTGATGTAATCACAGCACAGCCCCTGTGGCAGGACCCAAGCTAATTTCTAGCCCATTAATGTTAGCATGGTTATTATAAAGGACGGGGTTCAAGACTAACTATGACAAGACACACAAATGAACATAGACATTTCTAAACAATCACTTAATTTGGACATCCCATTCTTTAATCTCCTGAAAATAAGTATGAGCTTTCCCATTTAGACTGCTGGAGAATCTGGAAAAAGTATGTTTGAGCATTAATTAGTATGGATGGAGTTAAAATTAGCAGTCTCTCCTGCATTAAAAACCATATTATAATCATCATGGAGCCTGAACAAGCACTCCCATCAGTGACGTCTGTCTTTATTTAGTACAGGTTTGGGAGACATCCGCTTAATCTCTAGCTCTGCCAAAGCAGGTCTCCATTAGAGAAATGATACTGCTACTCTTCACAGTGCTTTGAACTAGCTGTATGTGCCTGTGCCAGTGTTGTCTCCAATACGGCAAAGGGAACCTGTCTGTCCCAATCACAAATCACACTTTTTCCAAGAACTATGGTTTGGTGCCATGCCGAATTGTCTCCCCATTCCCAGAAATGATGACTTGTGTCAACAGGCAGTTTTGTCATCCACAGCCAAGGATGTGCTGTACCTAAAGCTGATTACGTGTCAGCTCTGTTAGAAGAGTTTTCACTTTATGAGAAGCTTTATGCTGTAGAAAAGTAATTTTAGGTGATGTTTAAAACAAACAAGCCTCCATCTTGGTTGGGACCTTTGATCTCAGTGGAGCATCATGACAATAGCAAAGTTTTCAGAGCGACAAAGCTGCTAACAAGTGATGGCCCCATTGGTTGGGCAGATGCCAAGGAACAGCTGACAGGGATGATGTGCCATAGCAAAAGAGCACGGACAGTCTAAAAATGTGTATTTGGAAAAAAATTATGGAGGGAGGAATGGGTCTTATTGATAAAACTTTGGCCTAGGACAAAGAGTTCAGTTAAATACTATTGCTGGCACAGACTTTGGGTGTGTGTCCAAGAATAAGTCATGAGACCTCCTGTCCTGGTTCTCAGGCTATAAAATGGAGATGTGGAGGAGGATAATAACAGCTCCTTTCCTTTATCCTGGCTTTGTATGTGTCAGACCAGAAATCCTGGGGGAAGGGACAGCATCAAAAACAATAGAGGCTTGTTCCCTTTTCAGGCCTGCAAGCATTACTGTACAACAGACACAGGTTGTGCTATCTGAAGGCCTCTTTCAAGGTTATTTCGTTGAGACCAGTGTTGAATTTTAGGCTTTAGAAACAGAAAATGAAAAGAGCCAACTGTTCCAAAGGTCAAATTGTCCACCTGTCCCAGGCAGGCTCCTAGGCTGATTTCGTAGTGTGTACTGCAATGTTTTACTTTGCCTACAGTCTGAGATGTGAGTTCAATGGCAATTTGCAGAGCAAAGTGGTAGCTTGATTGGCAAATCTCTGAAAGAGAAAGTTTGAGCTCGGCAAACGCTAACCTTCCTTCTGGGACAGCATTTCCTTCTAAGGCTAAGTCATTTTTGTCCAGGACCTGCTTTCATCAGAAATGCTTTGACATTTGGGAAGACAACTAATACCTTGTGACATGATGAAAATGGAGAGGATGGTTTCTGATTCTTGACTTCGTATTTAATTTTTATTTTGTGTATTTTTTTTGTTAGAGTGGGAGCATTAAGATAGAGACGAAAAATGAGTTCATCTTCCTGCCCCTATGCTTTTTCAGCAGGAAAAATTTATGTTTTCTTTAGTTCTCAAATTGAAGCTGCTTAAACAGTGAGAAAGGGAATTGTTTTTACATTTTGAAATAGAAAAGTTTCTGAAAATAATTTTTTTTTCATTTTCCTTAAAGAATGTCACATTCTTGATATAAAGTTGTTCTTGGGTAGAAAAATTTTGAGGAAATATTTTTAGCTGTTTGTTGAACTATACCTTTTTTCTGCATTTGTGGGTTGCTCTAGTGCATGTACTACAAAACCATAAAGAGTATGAGCTCCTCTAAATCACCTCTGTTGGATGGCCATACTAGTGTTTGGAAAAAATCCTGAAAATATGAAATATTTCACTGATAGTTATTTTAGAAATATTGATAATAGGCAAGGCATGTGTCACTGAGGAGAGCTATGCGCTTCAGTCTGTTCACAACCTGAAGGTAACCTTTCTGAAAACCTGTAAAAGGGTAATAAAGAAGAAGGTTGTTTAGAAAAGAAAAAAGGTTGAACACATGTAAAAAAAAAATTGAGAAAACTTCAGAAAAACTTATTTTCAGTTCCCCAAGATCAATGTAGGAATTCTAAAAAAGCACTGCATATGGCTGATAAATTTTAATGTTGTTTTGTTTCCATTTTAAAATATTATGGAGTTGTGCTAAGCAGAATTCCTGAGGCTGAAGGAAAACTCAGGTACTCCAAACAAATACTGTTTGAAGTGAATGTTTTTTGGCAAGGTGTTTCACAGTATGTATTGAATAATTCCATCCAAGATATTTTGATACCTTGTTTTAGGAAAAGAAAATGCTGAGGATTCAAAGTAAAATAAGACTGCGGGGGAAAGAAAATTAATCTGTTTTCTTGGAACATCCTTCAGAATGTTACAAATCCTGCAAAAAAATGTATGCGTAGCCAGAAGCATCAACTGAAGCCCTCACCATTCACCAGCCTGTTACTGAAAATGAACATTAGAGAATATTTCCATTTCATGTTGGTGTGTATGATAATTTTATGATCTAGAGAGGTCAAGTTCAGACTAGCTCCTTAGGAATGTCACTCTCCAAACTCTCCTGAAAATCCTCAGCACCAGACAGCACCTTGTGTTTTGAAAGATCTGCTCATTAATCACCACGTCACGATATTACCTAATCCTTGCAACATCCTCATCAGATGTGGAAAGTTAAGGCAAGAAGTAGTTAAATTCCAAATCATGAAGGGATCCCTAGCTGGCTATCAAGGTAACAATACAGAAATCACAGACATTTCTAAACAATAGGTGAAGCTTGAATTGTAGAGATATTTGGACACATACCACTGAAACCAGGAGATGATAAGGAGATGTTTCTACTTCTGCTACAGTCAGAATTTTGAGCCTTTTTTCTCTTCTGTACCACAGAGATGTTTTGTAAGTTTGTGGGAGATATTACAGAGCTATAAGAAATACTGAAGCCCATTAAACATTTGGAATGAGCACACTGAAAGTTGTCATGCATTATCTGGGATTAAGGTTGAGTACTTCTAGCCAGACTCTCCACTACTGAAAGTTAATTGGTGAAACTTGATTTTATTGGCTGGCAAAATGCCTGTGTACCTCAGCTGAAGGTCAGGCGTACCACTTGCTTGCTAGGCAGAGGCAAGAGCATGTGAGAATTTCAAGGCAGCTTTCATCCCTTACTTTGGATTTCAGACTCTGATTGGTCTTTAGAGGTTGGAAAAAAAGCTGAGAAAAAGCACATTATTTCTTCCAATTCCCTGATTCAGAAGATTTTGTGGAAAGAGCTGCAGAAGCCCTGGATGATCAAAAGGACTGGCATGGCCAGGAGACTCTCCTCTCTTCCTTCAGACTTGGGCTGGAGGCAGCCATGGGATGGATGTGAGGTTTGGCTATTGACACAAAAGAGGTGCACAGTCACATCCGCATGCTTCTAGGATGTGTTAAATTTTATTTTAAAAAGAAACTCAAATTAATTCAGATTAATTGTTCCCAAAGGTGTCTGTTTTGCTCCGCTGGCCAGGACAGACTCTAACAGCTGACCTGAGTTCAATGGGATGAAACCCAGCCCAGCTGCTTCATCAAGTTCTGCTTCAGGGGCTTGTTCCTCTGTGAGTTATTGAACCTTTAATCAGCTCTGACTGTCTAGCCTTAGGGTGACTTTGCCTGAATCAGTGGCAAAAGCAGAAATCACTGATGCTCCCAGGTTTATTTCCCAGCTGTAGATGACTTCCTCCGCACCTTGTCTGCAAATGCGATACGACGGGTCATAAGGCTCCTCTCTGGGGTCTTGTGAGACTACCCAACGTTTGGGACTGCTGTCAGCATCATGCCACCCCATGTCTTCAGGGATGGCATCAGACCTGGTGGGGCCGCAGCTGCAGCAGAGGCATTTCTTGCCCAGGCACTAGGTCCACACAAATCCTCCTGTTTCTGTGTCACATCAGGACCAGGACAGGGCCTTGAAAAATGAGGCTGCCAGCATGAAGGCAGCAGGGGGAGGCTTCCAAGGACCTTTCTGGAAAGCTGAAAACAGGAAATGTTTAATCAAGCTCTGAGAAAAAAAAAAAAACTTAAAAAAAAATAAAAAAAGACAGTCTCTTTTTGAACAGCCAGGATGTTTGTGAAATCCCTGCTCCGTTTATTATGATGCTGAGTTTCAGCTGGCTGTTTTATTAAAGACAGCTGGGACACATTACTTGCACATTAACACTGAGCCAGCTTTCATTTTAAGACTTACCCGTTGCTGGGAGCTCTCCTTAATGCGTTTCTGCTGCTGCCAGCTCTATAATCCACACCAGCAGCCGTAGGGAAGATCACCTTGCTTTACCATACTTCTTATTTCCGGAGAAAGGCCTAATAATAATCAGCCTGGTTGATCAGGAGCAAGATGGCCCCTCTCCTTGCTGTGGCTCCAAGGTGGAGCAAAGCTTGCCGGAGCAAGAGGTCGGCAGTGTTATCTGCCAAGAGGACATCTGCTCGTGAAGCAAACCCCTTAACACTCATATGCAACTCTCTCTTAATTGCTTTCCAGGGACATATTAGAGCTTTTTGCAATGTAAACTGTGTTTCAGTACATCACAAATCACCGAGTGATGGCTGCAGCGTAGATCGCGGCGGAGGTTGGTGAGTCCTGTTGTGAAAGCAGCGAGGAAATGAGCTGACACGCTCTGGTGGGTGCGAAAGCTTGTCTGTGCAGCACAGCAAGAGGGATTACTTGGGGAGCGCTGGTGCCCGCTGGGGGCTCCAGGTCTGGCAATTGCCATCTGTGCCCTCCAGCACATGTCCCCCAAGCACACAGGGCCAAAACGTTCTTCTCAGGGATCTGGAAGATGACTGAAGTCCCTCACCCCAAAATTGCTCTGTGTAAAGCAACACTTAGGTGTGGGTGGAGGGAGGTGAGTGTCTCTCTCATGCCCCCAGCCCTGTGGTTTGCAACATCAGAAGCTGTCCAACCCCTGCCTGCCATCCTGGTCCCAGTCCTGAGCACAGCTATGGATGCCCTCTGGGAACGTAGGTATAAAATGCTGTTGTGAATTCAGGTCCCTATTTTGGGAAGGGGTTAAAGGAGTTATGTTCCTGTGCCCACTCTGCTTTATAGCCTGGTCTCATAACAGATTGAGACACCACACAGTACGTTGTTTCTGTGTGCATATATGCTTATGTAGCAGGTGTGTTCCCTAACTGGTTTTGAACTCACAAGCTGATTTCAACTAAATGTAACAGAAGGGTAGAGATTTCAAATATACTGAGTTCTTACAAGCGTAAACAAGCCATTGTGTGGGGAAGAGAGGCTCTGTTAATGCCCTGGTAGGCTGCGCTGGGACTTCAGGATTTATTAGACACTTGAGAATCCACACAAACATGCTCCATTAAGTGTTTTAATTGCAGAGGACATTTCCATTCCTGTTTATGCTTTTTAGATGTTAGAGCGATCACCCTTCTCCCATGTCCAGGAAGAGGCATTTTTCTTTTACAGGGGACTAGACAGCTGCCGATGGAACAAATTGCCCTGAGGATTAATTTCCTCCTGACATACCAGTCAGTTTGCTCAGCAAAAATAGAAGAATCCTTTTTGTTTCTGAATTCTGTTAGTGACTTAACTCAGTGAAATCACAAAACAGTAAGTTTCTCAGGTAAATGATGCCCATATATAAAAAGAAAGGTTTTCCTCCTTTAGTTGTATTTGTTTTCCTTTGGCTTGTTCTCATGCATTTGCACTTTGAGAGAGGATAAGTGTATGTAACCTATTTGCCATCTCTGTACCATTCATTATTTTGTACTATATTCCTTTATGCTTTGTCTCCACACAAAAAGGGAACTGTTATCAACTTTGGCAGTGTCATCAGTGCTGCAAAGCTGCCATCCCCCTTCCAGTGAGGAGGTGGCTGTGGTATCTATCCTGTTATAGCCGTCTCTGAAATCCCTCCTTAAAACTCACTTTTTCCATGTTTCTTCCAAAGAGTTTGATAACTGGTGAGTACTAACAAGCTGAGATTGCTTTCTAGTGTGCTACTCCATAATGTCTCATTGTTTTGTTTTATTTCCCCTTCTGTCTGCATATCTCTGTTGTCTCTTACTTTAGACTTGGAACATACTTGGATTAGAAACTGTCCACAGTAAGTGTTATCGTATTTTTTTTCTACAGCATCTAGCACAAGGTCCCAATCCACATTTAGGGTTCATCCATGGCAACACTATTATTTTGAAGACCTCTTGCCCCTTGGCAAGTGTTTCCATTAGCAAATCTGGTGCAAATCAGTATATGAAGGTCCTTAGTCAGCTTTGATGCAAAGTCAGCACAGTTAGTTCAGCTCACTTTGAACAGTTACTTAAACTGTTGCAGACAAAGCAGGTGAGCTGTGTCCATGTGGTGTGTTTTGCTAGATCTGGTGTTGATGTGATCTTTATAAAATGAATGATAAAGAGCAGCTGTAAAGTAGCATCTTAAACAGTCCCCATTCCTCCTTCAACAAACACACCTCTCTGCCTTAAAGCATCTTATATACCAGCATAATTTCTCCTGAACTAGGTCTTGTGCTGATGGATCAATAAAATTCTCAGTCACTCCAAACTACCCCAGTACATAAGCTGTTTTTTTGGCCAGCCTACATGCATCCCCCCTCTAAGATACAGACCTTAAATCTTTTAATTCTTGTTAAAAAAAGTTTATCTGTTTTTCTAGTAATTTATGCAGATCTGAAGCTCTCTAGTTCCTGTATATCCATCCTTACTGTGGTCCCCAGTAACCAATTCTCAGTAAGCAAGGGCTTACTCATTCTATGCTAAAGGAGTCTCAAGTTCTTGATGGCACCTGATAGACTCCTCAAACTCCTTTCTTGTGACCCAAATTGGTGTGAAGCCAGTGCCATGTCCTGATGTCAGGGTGGCTACCCAAAGGGTGCCTCAGCCCCAGAGTTGTACTGAAATCATAGCAAAGAAAGGAGACTGTTCCCAAGGATCAAATTCAGCAGTGCTGTGGTTGGACATGACTATTTAAGTTTAGTGTAGCAGCACTCTACAGAGGGACTATATGCCTGGGAAAGCCAGAGGTACTTATAAGAGCCCTCCACAAATAGTGCTTGGAAGAGAAACCACTGAACCTTTGGAAAGTATTTATCAGGTTCATTAAACGTTAGCCTTAATAGCGTAGAGGTATAAGCCAAAATGGCGCTGATATGCATATAGAGATCCAGAAGGGTATATGCGTGTGTGTAGCTGTCTAATATTTCCAAAACCTTTCCTCTCAGGTCAAAAAGTATGGATGGGAAATCTTTATGAATAATTTTGGTTTCACTGGATTGGCACTTGTCAAAGGGAAACTAGCTCTCTGGAAAATTCCTGAGGTTCTCCAGTGACCTTGACATGAAGAAAGGGAGAGGAGAGGGGAGGTGCACTCATGGTCCTCCCAGGGAGGCAGCTCAGGACATACACATTCCCTCTCAGAGGCCATGAAGGAGCTGACCTGAGCTTCAGTGAAATGTGTCACCAGCTGTGGGTGACACACAGAGGTGAGTGAGCTACCCTGTAGTGTTTCTTTTGGGGTACAATTTTCCCTTCTCTTTGCATCCTGCTCAAGCAAAGGGCTAGGTCATCCTATGAGCATCAGTCTTCATACAGAGTGGTCTCTTTTGCAACACTCCTTCAATTCTGCAGCCTTGAACCACCTTATCTTCTTTAGCACCTCCATTGCTATGCCATAATATTAAACTGAATAAATGTGAACATGCTATTTTATACCGTGTCCCCTGCTTTAGCAGGGAATTAATTACTGGAGTTAGGTATAGGAAGGAGCTCTGCAGTTCATTCACTGCAGTTTGCTTTAATGAATTCAAGAACCATTGGGTCAGGCCCTGAGCTCAAGTAAATCTACATAGCTGCACTAGACCAGGTGATGATCTGCTCCATTTTTTTTTCTTACAGTGCTGCAGTTTGGCTGGGACCCTTGGTTTAACATTCACATCCTGAGTCTTGCAAAAAGTGCCAGGGGAAATTTATAGCCACAAGTTAATTAACCATGAATCAGTTAATATTTGGGCATGTGAAGTTCTATATACATGCAAGGGATTAAGCTGACAGAGGGAACTTTAGTATTAAATCCCCCAGGAAAGTTGTCACTTCTGGCAGCCTGCTGGTCTCCAAGTTAATGCTGTGCAGGGTGACTGCAGGAGCACTGACTCTGGGAGAAGGTTCCTCTTGCTATTTTCTACAGTTTCTGGGGTTTCTTTATGGGATTCCCATCCAAATAATACTCCCACTCTTGCCTTGGGAACCTACCCAAGGAATCAGATTACCTTTTGGGTAGGGTCTAATTGATGCACAGTCTGCTGGGTGAGATACATACACTAGTGCTGTATGGCTCCCAGTGCGTCCTGCCGGCTCTGGGAGACAGACATCTGTAAGGTCTGTGCAGATCCTGCTGTCTGCAGAGAGGTTGGCAGCAACCGAAAGATGAGCTCTGCATAGCAGCAGGGATTCAGCAGTGAATTTAAGGACCCATCTGCTATTACTCCTCTTCCTGGACAGTTTTGCTGGAGGATTTATACTCTAATCAATACCATATTGCTTTTTTTCCTGAGCAGTGCTGTGAGGCGTTAGTACTGTGACCATTTAACTTTGCCTCTGTTCCTGGTTGACATGTTTTGCCCTAGGCCAGATGATACTCCATAGATGCAGGTAGAGGTGAGCATCTGCACATTAAGGCCAGTTCCTTACACCACCTTGCTGCTTGGACCTTTGTGCTTCCACCAGAGCTTTAAAACAGCTGCTGAACCAATTGGTCAGCTGGGTGGCTTGAGAGGGAAAGAGATGTTAGTTTTCCCTCCAACTGGGAAACCTTACTTACATATGGAGGGCACTAGCTATTAGGATGCTATTGCCTTGGCATGCCTAGTCATCAGGGCAAGGAAGCCTAACGTTAGGAATAAAGTAGGGTGGGGTTTTTTATTCCTTTCCCTGGTAATGGAGGCTAGCCCAATGATGCTTTTTGCAGAGCTCTGACTATGTTTGCTGAGCAGGAGAAACACACCAGAACCAGAGCGGGCTGGTAATGCACGCAATAAACTTCTGCAGTCATGTGTTTCCCAACGTTTGATGTCAGTTTGAGTCAAGGGAAGTCTGCCCAGTGAAATGTCACTGTCGGGCATTTCAGTTCCTTGCTGAGGCAGGGTCAGGCCTGCAGGTCACCCGCTGGGGCCAGGAAGGGATTAGGAGCTGCAGACAGCAGCACTGATGGCCGTGTGCTATGGTGGACCTGGAGGAGATGACGTTACCTTGCTGCGGCCAGGAGCACTGCTCATGTTGCAGGACCTCAGCAAGCAGCTGGCCACAGCGCTTTGGCAGGCTCTGCTGCGCTTTAGGATGTTGACGTGGCTGCTCTGAGCTCCCTGAGGTGGCAACAACCTCATTTCACAGAGCTTCAAAGAACCAGGTTTGATATAACAAACTCATTTTTTTCTGCCTACTTGAACCTGATGAATGTCCTGCGTCTGCAGCAGTTGCTGACTAATAGTGACAGTTTGCATGAAGAAAATGAGCATGAATGGAGCATTAATAAAGCTCTGCCAGACCCATTTAAAGCAGGCACTTTCCCGGAGCTAAGAGCTGATGTTAAGTCACTGGAGTTGTGTAACTAAAGGAAGGGATGAAGCTGAACTTCCCTTTCTATGATAACCCTCTCTAAAACACTTGGAGAAATAATGTCTTCATAGTGACATATGCCACTATTTAGGGACTCTTGTTACCAGTTTTCTCTGCTCCACAGGTCAGGTTCACAAGCCTTATCACATTTTTATGGTCAGAGAAGCAGAATAATACTGAGAATGATTTTTCTTGCTAAAGAAAAGTCTTTACGGTTGTGCATATGTAGGCAAATGCCTCGGATACTTGTCATGACACCTACTGTGTCTCTTTACTAGTACAACTATAACCATATCTTGTGTGTTACCAGTCTCTTAGGGCCTGGTCTGGCTGGCTTTACCACATGGAATAGCAATTTATGTTTACTCCCAGGCCACAAAGAGAGTACACTCATCCCCCTTTCTCCTCCAAGTAACTATGTGAATCATTAACATTGCAGAGACTGCTTGAGAATGAGCAAGTGTTACTTACAATGTGGCCATTTTAATAGAAACTGCAGAACTGTTACTGTAAAAGGCTGATTTCTCAGTATTTGGGCTCTTTGCAAGCTTGGGCAAAGCAAAACAACCCCAACTTGTAAAACATAAGGCCAGATGTTGCCCTCTTACTCTGCATGAATAACACCATTGAAATCTGGGAACTGCTCCTAGAGCAAGATGCCACTCCAAGAGCAGGGATGGAAGGACCCAGCTCTTGATGTGGAAGTTGTGAAAGAAACACAGAGGTGGAAGTTCTCTGCATCTTTACAGAGTAGCTCTCCAGTGTGTATCTGCAAATATGGACAGGAAGCTTTGTGAGGAGAACAGGCTGCCATTTACTTTATTCCTCAAAATATTTACCTACTCTTAACACCTACCAGACCATCTCATCATGCACTAGACAGCACTAAATGGGAATGTGCATGCTGAGCTCTTGACAAGACCACACCATGAAAGTTGTCATGCAAGCAGAACAGCGCACAGTACGGGAGATTGATATCTACTTAGTTTCCCACAAAACAAAATAGTTATGGATGATTCTGCAAGTTCCCCTCAACACTAATTTCCTGTTTAATTTAATAGATGGAGAATGTCAGTGCTTTGTGGACTTAAGGGCTCATTTTTTTGTCCCTGATTCCAAGTCCCTCGTGGACCAGACCCCTACAATATCTATGTGATCGGATACAAACCAGGATGTTTACCTCTTGTTCCAACACGTGGTTTCTAACTTTTTGCCTCCCTTGATTATACATCTTTCAGCTGCCAAGAACCTGGAATTTCACCCAACCCACATAGGAGCTGGTTCTGCATTCCCTTACCCGACATTCATCAAGACCATCCTTACTGGAGCAAAGAAATTTGCACCAACATAAGATTAGGATCAGATCAGCTCAAGACAATTTCCCTGAAAAAATAAACAAACAAAACAAAACAAACAAAAAAGAAACTGTTACTGAGTTAGCTCTAGGACGAACATAACACCTGATTAGCAGAAGTTGCCATCTACAGAAGGGTTTGGCATATGTTGCCTTCATCAGTGTGACTGATGAAATTGCAGAGAATCTCCATATAGAGCCACGAAGCACAAAGAGGTAGTTAACACAACTCCACCACATTTTTCTTAAACCCATTAGCCTGCACTATTGTCGAGGCCTAATTTTTCTCTGACGCGTGCATTCCTTTCACAGGAGCACCTTCTGATCTAGCGCAGCATAACCCAAAAGCAGACTGTGGTCTCCTGAAAGAACACTTTAATTTCTATTATGGTTTATCCCCTCTTGCTCAGTCCATTGGCAGCTCAGAGCATGCACATGTACATTTCTTATGAGATCTCTGATGACTACAGGGAAAATGTTGGAAATGCATGTGGTATATGGAAACTATAACTTACCCAGGTGCACAGCTCTTGAGAAGTCTGAGCCTCTGAGGAGCTGAAAAACCCCATTTCCTGTGTGGGAGGAGAAGGCTTTACAAAGGTTTTCAAGTGGGAACAGAAATACTCAAAACATAGACGAGAAATAGGTATAATTTGCCTAGCATTCCTTTGGATGCTAGGTTTTGCAGGGGTGTTCGTATAAAAATCAATCAAAATGCATCTCACACAATGGAAATGAAAGGAGGCAATTAAAAACAACTGAAACAACCCACAACCATGTGGAACTATCTACAGGAGGAAATTTGCTGTATTATTGCAACAGTGCCTAGCTATGCCAGATAAATTTTAGCCCCCACTGTGCTGGTCACTGCACAGAGATACAGTGACAGCCAAAACTCATTACAAGGAACATACAGCCTTAATAGTCAGGACACCATATGACACACTGCTAGACTCATTTTCTCATACAGAAATTGTGACCTCAAAAGATTAAGCAACTCAGTGACACAAAACCAAAAAGCCATGCTAAAATCAGGAATTAAATACCACTGTGCTGAGTCCTGGTCCAGCACTCACTGCACCAGCCATTTCACCCTAGTGAGGGTGTGCAGCCACCCAAGCATGTCACAGTGATCAGCAGCTCCTGTAGATGTATCTCCAAATAAAAACACAACCCTGCACACAGGCTTCCAACTTCCCTGTGCTGTGATAACTCCTCCATGAAACCATATCTCCATCGCAGGCAGGGTGGGTGGATGGGGGGTTGTTTTTTGCAAGCAAGACCTGTTCTAGCCTCTCCCCATACAAACACCTGCCTTCATACAGCCTTTCTGAATGCATCTTAGCTTACATCTAAACTTCACTCAGATGCACTCTGCTTGTTAGCAACATTAGCTCCTCTGTTTGCTGCTAGCATCATGTTTCTTATTGCCTCCAGAACAGCAACAGCTGTTTCCTCTGCAGGTATGAAAGTCTTTACATTACCCAAGAACTGCTAAATACTGCTAATTGCCAGCAGCAGTATAATAATCACAGGGTGAAGGACGTGAGCTGGGTAAGTCTTGTGTCAGGTGCAAACTTTCAGTTCTACATTGAAGAAGCATGGAGAGGTTCCTGGTAGAAAAAAAGGTTGTCAGTTGGAAGAGATGGTCAGAGAAAGCATCCACTCAGGTTGGGAGCCTGTGTCTTAGTGATTTGGGGAAGAGCATATGAAGATGGCAAATGTGATGTTGCTTCTCAAGAACTTTTTCCTTTCTGTTAGTGATTTGCAGCCTAACTACAAGGTACATCTTGCATTTAATAGCTTTGTGTTTCTTCCTCTTCCATGAGTTTGCCTAGTGGCTTTTTGAACCCAGGCAAATGTCTGATATCCAGAGCATCCAGTGTTGAGGAGTTCCACAGCTTAACAAAGAAACTCTTCTTGTGTTTGAACCTGTTATTTTTGTGTGGTGCTTAATTGTTCTGTTATCACAAGGAAAAGTGAACACCAACTTATTGTTGACCTTCTGTAAACCACTCCTGAGCTCAGAAGCTTCCAGCACCTCCTGACTTGTCTCTTGCAACTTGGTTGCTGCAGAGACCAGCAGCTGATGAATTCAGCTGTCCCTTCTCTGACCTGCAGGAGGCCTGAGTCATTACTATTTATTTTCTTGTTTTTTTCCTCCTAAAATGATTCTTTATTATTAATACAGCTAATACTCAATTAAATGCTTAAAAATGTAGATAACCCACCATGTTATGACTCTCCTAATCCTTTGCTGTCCTTTCCTTGCCTCTTCCAGCCTCTCTAGGGTCTTGACCTGCAGTTTGAGAAACTGCTTTACTGCACAGCCATTGAGACAGTAGGATGTATCCTTAAATTACCTTTTTTATGACTGAAAAATTTATTTATGATCAATCTGTTTGTGGTTTGAAATGGGACTGTACCTCTCCTCAACTCTTTCACAGCTCATAGAGCAGCATACTGACATCAATGGGCTGCAGTTTACCAAGTTTTATGAAATCAGTGAGTATTATACATGCTTCAAATATTGTCATATCAGTGAAATGATGAAGTTTCTGCTTTGGAAAGAGCCAGGGAAGGCTCTCTTGCTCTAATACTTATCGTCATTTTAGAGATTTGGAAACTGAGGTACAGAGACTTGGGCTGTGTCA
This sequence comes from Scopus umbretta, assembly GCA_013400535.1. Classification (NCBI taxonomy): domain Eukaryota; kingdom Metazoa; phylum Chordata; class Aves; order Pelecaniformes; family Scopidae; genus Scopus; species Scopus umbretta. The sequence continues at coordinate 23,765 of VZTL01036136.1, forward strand.
GAGGACAAAGCAGAAACTGAGCTGAGTTCTGCTTCCCATTTTTATGCTTTAAAAGCAAGCTCAGACCTTACTGAAGGTTAAAACACAATTTGTTAACAAAGGAGTGTTGATTAACATTTCATTTCACAGAGGAACTGGAAGCAAGGTTGTTGCTACGCGTGATTTAACAAGGAGGTAAAGGGGAAAGGAAACTACACGCCATCCATCTCAGATCCTAGAAACTTAACTTAAACGCTAATGAAAGCAGAGGAATCTTGCAGCACCACTGGCCATGGTAGGCTTTCTGTTATAGTTCGTAGTCTGGCATTTCGTTTCAGGAGCGATGATCTACCTAATACACGGCAGAAGAAATTATGGTCAGGTAATAGATGTCTGAAGCAGAACAAACAGCAAGTACAGTGTCAGATGCTTTGACTAGTGAAACACTCTTACCAAGGAATGCCAAAGAAAACACATGTTTCTACAGATCTTTTCACTGCCATTTATTCAGCGTAGGTTGAAAATAAGTAGTAAACAGTCAAAAGCGACTCAAATATAGGATGTACAGGCTTGAATTCCTCCTTAGTCACATAAACCAGAAGTAATTAGAGCCGGCTGGACAAATGCCAACAGAGCATTCTCATTGGGAAATATAATCCTGTTGAAATACAAGTACTTCACTAAGTCACGCAGGTATTTTTAAAAATCCTATGCTGGAGGAAAGATAAATTCTCATATTATCAAAATGAACCTCAATAAAACAGAACAGAACATGAATTTTGTTGTTCATAAATCATGTTTTGTTTTGGATTTTTAAAATTACATAATTAAAAAAAAAAAAACAACAAACCCAAAACAAAAGCCAAGCAACTGACACTATGTGATCAGTCACTGCGTAATCAATCCTAAATGTGTTTGGTTTTTTTTTCTGTCAAAGTTCTCTCCATTTACGAAGTGATAGAAAGGGAGGGAATATTTTAATGCAGCATGAAGACAGATGTTAGCCTCTCATAAAAGATTAATCTCTGCTGTCAGTGGTACCCAGGCCAGGGAGCAACCTCTGACTCCAGAGAAACTCAGTGCAGGTTGTTTTGCATCTGTAACATTCATGGCAACCTCTGGAGTGAAATGTCTGAGTCCATACTGTGTGTCCAGGCATAGAAATCTTTGTCCCTGTTTATGGGACTTGTAGACAAGTCCTGCAAAGGGTGGTGTCCCTGGCTGATCAGGATATGCTTCTGTCTGCAGTCCCACTGAAGGGAGCATGGGTATGTCTCCATCCACCTTGGAGTATTGCACGTGATGGGTGCCCTATGGCCATCCATGATTAACTAGTTCAGTTCAGGACTCACAGAAAACTTTAATTCCATCTTAAGCTGGCAGATCTCGTTGTGTGAGATATGTGCTCTGCAAGCTTTCAGACTGTATCATTTCTGCTCAGATTTGAGCCCATCACTTCTAAGCTAATTGTTCTACAGATGCATTGCACATCCCAAAAAGACCTCGAGTTGTTCAAAATACTGATCTCCTCTCCATCCTATTTTCCTGTGAGTCAAAAGTGTCTGGAAAAGACAACCAGATATCAGGCTTCTCTGTCATCAGAAATGGAGCTCATAATCTGTTAATATCAAAGCCATTTTACCTGGTACTCTTTATTGCATGGAAGGTAGCAGATAATCTGTTAATGATTCCATGATTATGGTTTAGGCTTTAAAATATCTTTATATAAAATATCTACCTATAGCGACAGAGTAAGAATCATTTCATTTAACTTAATTTGTTTAAAGACAAGCTCTCTTGGCAGTCCATCTAGAGATAGGCAGCTTCAAAGGACAAATCACCCCATCTGTTGTAAAGCATTGAAAACAAAAACTGCATAAAGTTTTCTTTTGAAAACATAAAAAAAAAGTATTTTTCTGTCTAACCCAGATTTTCAATAGCTTTTTGAATGCAA